>CAUYRT010071738.1:0-63028 GCA_963574885.1 Lepilemur ruficaudatus
AATTTCATCACCTCCACCCAGACAATTCCCCTGAGCCATCTTCCGTGGCACAAAGAACAAAGGACACTCCCCTTCCCCTCCCGACCACCGGTCTGAGGCAGGGATATAGGTTTCGTTCTCAAAAAGGGAAAGGGAGTTGACAGAAAACATTTTACCCTTTTTCAGGCCATTTTCTCTGTTACACTGGGACAAGACATACCTATGCATAGAATAATGTTCAGAAAGATAAAGCATGAAAGTGAACATTTATTCTTTTTTTCTTTTTCCAAATGAATTATACTGACCAGAAATATACTAGTTTGAAAGGAAGGAGAGAGCTAAATTTGTGCTGAATCATTCAGGAAAGTTGGTGAATGTGAAATTGGCCGTGGCCCTAAATGAGCTGGTGTTTGAAGGCAGAGAAGGAAACAGAGGGGCCTACTAAGTGGGGATGAGCCTGAGCAAATGAGCAGGGGAAGAGAGTGCAGATAGGCTTGGGGAAATAAGAACAATACATAAAGCAGACTGGCTGGAGCAGGTGATATGCATATGTCGTGGGGTTGTTTATGACAGGCACAGGTTGGGGTAGCTGGTGATCACTTTTTATGACAGGCTAAGGAGTTAGCATTTTATCCAACATCCAAAGTATTATCTATTGCTAATGCATTTCAAGATTGCATTGGTTAATAACAACAGAATGTCTAAAATTTTTTACCCCAAATGCTGAACGTTGGCTTCTATTTCAAATATGTCTCCACAAGTCAAATGGAACATTTGAATCTTTATCCTTTTGGTCATTGTTTATACCAAGTGCATTCTTATTTATTTATTATTTTATTGGGTTTATTTTTTAAAATTTTATCTTATTTATTTTTATTTATTTTTATTTTTTTGAGACGGAGTCTCACTCTGTCACCCTGGGTAGAGTGCAGTAGCATGATCATACCTCACAGCAACCTCAAACTCCTTGGCTCAAGTGATCATCTTGCCTCAGCCTCCTGAGTAGCTGGGACTTGAGGCATGCGCCACCACAACATCAGGCTAAGTTTTCTATTTTTAGTAGAGACGGGGTCTCGCTTTTGCTCAGGCTGGTCTTGAACTCCTTACCTCAAGCGATCCTCCAGCTATGGCCTCCCAGAGTGCTGGGAAGACAGGTGTGAGCCACCACGCCCAGCCATATTTTGGTGATTTTTAAATAGTGCTGGTGTATATCATCTAGTCAAATCTGTTGGCAGAGATGGAAAAGTGAATGCTTTTGTTACATGAAAATTTGTTCAGAGATTTAAATAGAAATCTCAAGAGGAAATCACATAGGATATTATTGATTTTATTTTCTATTTTTATTTTCTATTGCAACTGAGTACTCATTAATGAGTGACTCACTTAAAGGAAAACTCTGTCATTGATGAGTGAGTCACTTAAAGGAAAACTCTGACTGTAAATTATTCTATAGAAGAGTCATTGTTTAGGTTCCGGCAGAGCTCAAAGGACTGCAAAGTAGTGTCCTTTGTGCATGAGCCTCATAAATATAATTAACCATCTCTTGATCTTATTCTACCCTTCAATCATCCCCATGAGGGTGTTTATTGTAAGGAAAGGGATATTTTACTTTACTGTTAAAATCTGAATGGAGCCAAATTGTTGGGGCATGATATGTTAGAAAGTAGCTGATGGACATTAAAGAATACATAGCATTAGGTAATCAAAGGGCTTGAGTTATTTTATCCTTAAAATTAATTGGGGGCCAGGTTGGGTGGTTCACGCCTGTAATCCTAACACTCTGGGAGACTGAGGCAGGGGGATAGCTTGAGCCCAGGAGTTTGATGTTGCAGTGAGCTATGAGGACACCACTGCACTCTAGCCCAGGGCAATGGAGTGAGACTCTGCCTCAAAAAAAAAAATAATAATAATTGTAAGTTTTTCATCCTTGCCCCATGCATAGGAAATCAAGGCATCCCAGTAGGGTAACACTTAGAAGTGCATAGAGCTCTAAATCTGGCAGATATTAGACAAATTCAGCCTGCCCAGGTCTTGCTGGTATTTGCCACCCAAGTCAGCATCTTTGATCTACATGATTCTGAAGTGTGTGACACTTGCTCTCTGTGCAATAGTTATTTCAGAATTAAGGCTATTTATGTATTTCCCCTGGGTACCAAATGGAAGCTAAAAACAGTGGCTCATTTGTACACTTGAAAATCCCAAACCGTAAACCTGAAATCTGCACTCTTCCTGTTCCACTTTTCTTGCTAGGCTCACTTCCTTCTCTCCTCTCCTCCACCTTCCTCCCTCTCACTTCTTTTCATTCCATTGTTTTCTCCACTCATCTATATCCCACACCCATTTTATACTCACTCTGTTGTCGGAGAGAAGAGAGGAAGTGAGCCCAAACCTTCTTTCAATTTGGTGGGTCAATCATTAGCCTTTTGGTATTGTGCTGCTGAAAGGGAAGGTTGCAAGTTGTTCCCTACCCATGGTAACCCTCACATCAGACAATTTTCACTTTCCAAAGTTGTTTTTTTCTTGCTTCTTGATTCCATCTAAATCCATGGGATCATAAATTCACTTATTACTTGGACCTAAAGAAGGAGTTTTAGACCTTTACTACTCTCCATAAAATACTTAGCCCCCTAAATGCCTAAGCTACATTTGGATGCAGCACACATGACCATAAACTCCTCAAGTTTCACTGCGTCCTGTTTCCAGTGTTCTCACATCTTCTGCCAATCTCTGGAAGGATGAATTTTACAGCCTCCAGGTCAGCATGCATACTCTAGTAGTCTCAGGTTTCCAATTTGGCACAAGGAGAGTGAGAAAACATTCAATAATGACCTGTAAAACCTCTACCAGCTATGTGTCTCCTTAACCCAGTGGTACAGCATGTTTTAAACCAAGATTTTAAAATGCCGATAAAGGTGGCCTGAGATCCTTAGATGGTTCTCCAAACATGAGGTCGTCACACTTAGAACTCTCTGCCTCTTATTCCCGTGTCATTTCCTATGGAACTTTCGCAGACAGCACACACAGAGGGAGTTTTGAGAGGATACTTTCCAAAGTGCTCCAGAGCATGGGGCCTCCAGGAGCCCAGGACTCAGACACACGCCCTTTGCGGATAATTCTGACTGTTTCCCATCCATATCCCACATAGTCTTCTTTTCAGAAATCCCTTTAGTAAGTGAAATTAAATGTACATGAGTATTTTCTTCCTTCTCAATTCAATTTTTCATACACATTTTGGAAAGTGGTATGTATGCTTTATCATAACTTTGCTTACATTAAAAAGACAGGTTTGAATCCTGTTGTTTTGACTAAATGCTCCATGGGAAAATCCAAGGATTCTCTGTATTTGTATTTTAATTTTCTTAAAAAAAAGAAAGAAAGAAAGAAAGAAACAGAGGAAAAAAAGGCAGACCCTATGCTAAGTGCTTTATTTATATTATCAAATTTATTTAACTTTCCCAACAATTCTATGCATATGGTATTCTTTTTTTTCACATTATGAATGAGGAAAGAAAAACTGTAGAAAGTTTGAGTTGTTCAAGGCCACACAGCTCCCACTGGGTGGAGCAGAATTCCAGTCCTGTGGCTGGATGAATCAGATGAACATTCTCTGGTGTGTGCAACCAGTTAGGAGACGTTGTTCTAACCATTGGCTTTTGATCGGAGTTTTCTAGACAAGACTAGAACTGGATATCCAGTAACGCTTCAGGGATTGTACAGACACATATTAGATATTATGCTTTCTTGAGGCTGTAACTGTCCTCCCTAATCCCCAATTAAAAATTCTCTGAAGAAATCTCATTGATCTAATTGATAAACTTTATGATAAATAAATGTTACTACATTAGCCTTTCATAATATATTTTTGAAAACAGGTTCTGCTATTAAAATATTTCAAATCCTCTTCTCTACTTACTACATTTATTGTAGTCTACCTACTAGCTACTGCTACATAAATACCTGATGGCCTCAGCCATTCTAAGGAGATAACAGCTATTAATTGCCTAATATATGATCCCTCCAGAGGTATATGAATTTTAGCCAACATTTCTTGAGAGTTTTCAGGAAAAACTGTAAAAGTCACTAGAATAGTGGGATCAAATAAGGTTATGGGGGAGAGAGTCTTTCAAAACAATGCCAAGACCTCATTTGCAGATGCTTCTGGGGCACCCACCTATGGATGAGTTGGGCCAGGTAGGTGGACTTCTCTTCCAGGGTCATCTCAGATACAATGGGATGAGCTCGAATCCTTGCTTCCTACAGGCAGGAGGAGACAGGAGTGCTTGTTGGAAAGATGCACCACTGTGCAAAGCTAAGAACTTGGGGTACAACGCCTGCTCTACCACTTACAAACAATGTGCACTTGGTCGGGTCACTTTCTGGACCTCAGTCCCTACAGAAAGAATCTCAGATCGCTCTTTGAAGCCTAGAGGCTGGACAAGGTCACCATGAGCTCCTCTGAAGCTCTGGAGTCTGTGCTTTCATGGTTATAATGACACTGTGTGCTGGAGAGGCATGTGGACAGGGTTGGTGCCTGAGTTATAACTGACTTTTTTATACCCATGTGGGGTCTGTGCCACATGGCCCCACCTTTACATTCGGGTTTAATCTCACCAACAATTTCCTTTTTATTCAATGAATCCTTGATGCACATGTGTCTATGCATAGAAATTTTTAAAGCCTTCCCCACGGGCAAGTTCTGGTCTACCCGCTCAGCCCTGAATTAAATTAATAATTAGCCATGTATCGTGATCTGTATATTAATCCCTGAATCACAAGATTGAAAAACTCCTTGAGAGGCCTCATATTGTCCTACGGGTGCTCTTGTTTTCACATATAAGACTCTCATTATCACGTGTTCATTTGAGCTTCTTCTGGAAACACCTTCCCCATCTTTCAAAGGCAGCACTTAACTGCCATGATCTCCACAAAACCTTCCTGCATTTACATCATATCCAACTTCTCCCTGTGCACTGGACCTCTCGTAGGCTGCTCATCCTCTAATATCGCATACCTCTGCTTAGCGACCTTTGTTTACCCTCGCTCTGGTTAATGCCCTCCCCACCTTCTCCTGCCTCTCCCATGTAAACAGGCATCTAGCGCTCCTCTAGTTTTAGAATCCGAACTCCTTCTTAGAATCACTGTAAGGGACACAGTTAATATATTACTCTTGAAATGCATCAATGGGGTGTGGTGTATTTTCCTTATAAATTGATCGTACATTTCACTAAAGGCTGCTTTAGTGTTCAAGAGTACACATTGTGCCAAGACGATCTCCTCTGAATCACTGAGCATCTGACTACAAGCCATTTTTACCCTCAAACCAGGAAATCCAGAGTCCTCTCCTGTATACAGGCCATTTGATATGACGTGAAGTTGGAATTTAACTTCCACTAACGGGGTATTTTGAAGATGAATAATAAAAGGGATTACTGAGATAATCGATGCAGCTCCGTGGCACTGTCTGAGAGGCCCCGAAAGAAAGCCCGAGGACTGTCAGCTACCTAACATGGTAATTAACTTACAAAACACCGTTGTTGGGAGGACCTGCCTGCGGCCCTTCCTCTCCTGTGCTTAGAGAAAGGGTTGCTTGAGGAATGCCTCTGGAGGCTGAGGGGAAGGGGGGAATCTTTCTCCTTCCCTAGAACCTTCATGGAAGATCAAGCTACCCGTTACAGAGATGCCTGGTTCTGTTAATTTACCCAACTCATGAACTGGGCAGCCAGCAGTGGAAGCTTGTGCCTGGTTATTAATCTTAGTCAAAGCAGGTACTTATTGTTTTAAATGAGCTCTACAGAAAAGCAACAGAAGGAGAATCATTTGATTCCAATCACAGTCCTTTTTAATTTGCTAAGCAATAGAATACGTCTAATGTAAAACTGAAGGAGAAATTGCAGGGATCAATGGGAACCCAATTTAGTATCAGTGATCATTTATTGAGTACCTACTATGTGCCAGGACTGTCATAGGCTCTCCAATATATAATCACTTCTCAGTAAAATGGGGGTTATAATACCCACCCGCTAAGAGTTGCTCTAAGGATGAAGTGACTTACTTCACACAGTATTTGGCACCTGGTCTGCCCTCATAAATGGCAGTAATTGCTTTGCCCTTGTTTCATCTTCACAAAAAGCTAGTGCGGTAACAGGCATCCAACCTAGGATGTCATTTATGTCCTCAATCTGAAACCTTTCTGTCTCGTGCACAGAAAATAATAATAATGCTACTGAATTCATAACACATTATAATTTACATAACATATTTGCATATATTATCCTCTTTAATATTCAAATCCTACTTTTGAAGTAAGAATTAGTTCCTCCACTTTAGAGATAAATATTTGGAAAGGAGCACTCGCCAATGACTTGCTCAAGGTCACACAATTAACCCAGTCTTCAAACCCATCAGAACTCACTGGTGGAGAAGGTATTCACGAGGAAGTGTGTTCTCAAGGTTATGATTGTAATGGCACTGAGTCAGCCTCCTGTTCCTAACTCAAAATCTCTTTCCCCTCCCCTGATATGGTCTTGCAATCCCCTTCTGCTAAGGCTACACTTTTGAGTTAAGGTATTGAGTTTTCAAAAGGTTCTTGTAAAATGGGAAAATATTTCCTTTGGTCTGAGTGACATAACAAGCCAAAGCATCTCAAACTTTTCCAAATAATGCATTCACATAAATGTGACTATATTAGATCCCTGTGGCTGTTGTAACAAATTACTATGAAGTTGGTGGCTGAAAAACAACCTAAATGTGTTATCTCATAGTTCTGGAGGCCAGAAACATGAAGTCAGCATGACTGAACTGAAATCGTGGAGTCAGTGGGCCATGTTCCCTCTGAGGCTGTAGAGGAGAATCCGGTCCTTGCTTCTTCCTGCCTGTGGTGGCTGCCAGCATTCCTGGGCTTATGGCCCCAGCTCTGCCTCTGTTTTTTCCTTGCCTTCTCCTCTTTTGTGTCTCTGTGTGTCTATTTCAAATATCTCTTCCTCCCCCTTATAAGGATACATGTGATTGCATTTAGGGCCCTTCTCGATAATCCAGGGAAAGCGCTTCCTCCCAAGGTTCTTAATTTAATCATATCTTTTGCCATATAAGGCAATAGTCACAGGTTCTGGGAATTAGGAAGTAAATATGTCCTTGAGGGCCACCATTCAGCCCACTACAATGACTTAATGAAATGCCTCATTTGTAGAAGGTAGTGACTGTGGGACCCAAAGCCTGGGACATTCTGTTGACTAGCAGTCCCCTTTCTCAGTACCCAGGCCCCCAGTCTGAGATTGGGCCCTTCTCACTCCAAACAGCCCTGCTTAGTGCCGGGCACGTTAGGTGTGAGTAGTAAATATTACAGATTCTAAGACATTTTTTGCGTATTGAATACCTCTATCTACCCACCAAACTTCCCCCCAGTCCCCTACTTCCAAAAGGTCTTTTCTACACATTCTTCAAGGCCCAACTACAGTCCTTAATGACAAGGCTACTCCTCCAGGATGTGGCGAAAATAATCCCTTCCACCTCTGAATTTCAATAGCATTTCGTGTTATTGTTTTATGCCACATATCCCTTTTTACCTTGTGACACCCCAGCATGTACATGTCATCATTCTTCCTAAATTCTGAGCTCTCTGGGACTGACTCCATCTGGACCCAGGACCACCACAATAGCCTTCCGATTCCTCTCCTTCACTTTTGCTGGCTACTGTCAGTTCTTCACATCTCAGCCAGAGTGATCTCTTTAGAATAAAAATCAAATCATACTATTTCCTTACTTAAAAGATTTTGATGGCTATTTGTCACACTCAGAATAAAATCCAAACTTCATACTATAGACTGTAAAATCCCGAGAGAGCCACAAACCCTCCCTAAACCCTCAATCAACTAATTCCGCCTTTGACTACTTTCTCCAAAGATCCTGTCTTTGTGCAAATTAGGAACAGCCCCATCCTAGAAGACCATCTACAGCACAGCAGCCCTCTGGGCAGACCCTTTACCAAATGGCTCCTCTTTCCCTGAGCTCGTGCTGCGCCTGTTCCAGAACGTACACCTTCCTAGGCAGGTGGAGACTACTCTGGATCCAGCCCCCGGTTGAGCGGTCTCCACTCCTCTCTGCAGGCCACAACCTGCATTTCTGAGTGTAAATCAATCCCTTTCCCTGATTCTAAAGATAAAATGTACGCAAGTAGAAAGGTTAAGCAATGTAATAAAGCGCAAAGGAGGAAGTATACAAGGATGTTCATCACAGCATTATTTGCAATGATGAAAAACTGCAAATGACCTATATAGTCATCAGTAGAGAAATGATTGAATTATGTTAAGTCCAGGCTACCACTGTACTTTCCGTACTACAGAAAACCAAGCAGCTGTTAAAAAGAATAAGACAGTGGCTGCCTAAGCCTTGAGGGTTGAGGGAAAATAGGAAGTGACTGCTCATGCATACAGTGTTTTCTTGGGGAGGGGTGATGAAAATGTCCTAATGTCAACTACAGTGATGGTTACACAGCTCTCCATATGCCGAAAAAACAAAAAAATTGAATTTTACACTTTAAATGGGGGAGTTGTTTGCTTTGTGAATTGTATCTCAATAAAGCTATTAAGAATATGATAGAGCTCCATGAACCAACAAAGATAACCATGCTATTACTTTTTAAATAAAAACAAGTTATGGAAAGAACAGTTTAAATATATATTTTCATTTTTAGAAAATAAGTTAGACAAATACATGCACATGTGCACATGTATTAACACATACGTGTGTGTGTGTGTGTGTGGAGAGACAGAGAGGGAGAGATGAAAATGCTGCACACTCTGGGCAATTGGATGGGTGGAGGGTTAAAAGGAGGTTTTATTTTTTATTCCTAACCAGTTAGGAATGGTTTGGGCTGTAAGTGCTTGAATACCAGACAAACAAGAAACAAAGAAAGGTCAACTTTTCCCACATAACAAGAAGACTGCAGTTAGACCCCAGTGTGCACTGGTTTGAAGGCTTGACGCTCTCGGGCCTGACATTTCGGGGGTGTCTCGGTTTGCTTTCGTGCCCGTTACCTCAGTGACGGAGTTGTGGCTGCTGTGTCACCAGACACAAAGTAAAAAGCTCTCTTAGACTCCCCTGTGCCCCACACATTTCACTTTGCCTTACCACAATTCACACGTGAAGTGTGTCACATGAATTGTCACATGTGAATTGTGTCACATGAATTGTGGCACATGTGAATTGTGGCATGGGTGAATTAGTCACATGCCCACCCCAGTTGCAAGGAAAACTGGGAGAGTATTTCTCTTTTTGAGTCCCAAGAATGGAAACTACTGAGGGAGGAAAGGGAAAAAATAAGTGCTGGGTCAGCCAACTAGCAGTACCCACCCCAAAGTGCTGAGCAGTGGTAGCCTTTGCATTTTTTTCAAGAAGCTTTCATTTCTTTTGTAGCAAAATAATGATAATAATAAACAACTAAATCCCACCACCCAAATGTAGGCACTGTTACCATTTTAAAGTCTATCTTCTCATATTTCTCTTTCTTTCAATACACATACCGTCATGCATTGCTTAGCATTCTAAGAAATGCATCATTAGGTGATTTTTGTCTTTGTGTGAACATCACAGAGTGTACTTACACAAACCTATACGGAGTAGCCTACTACACACTGGGTACGTGGTCTAGCCTACTGTTCCCAGGCTACAAACCTGCACAGCAGGTGACTGTACTGAATACTGTATGCAACTGTAACACAGTGGTAAGTATTTGTGTAACTAAACATATCTAAACACAGAAAAGGTAAAAATATGGTAATATATAGTAATCTTATGGGACTACCATTGTATATGCAGTCCTTAGTTGACCATTACGAGGTACATGGTTGTATACATATATAGGGGTGTGTGTGTATATATATAAATATATAAATACACACATATACATATATGTGATATATGCAGAGGTATATACAGGCATGCCTTGGAGATATTGTGGGTTCAGTTCCAGACTACCACAATAAGGCGAATATCACAATAAAATGGGTTACACACATTTTAAAATGGGAATTTTGTTGTTTCCCAGTGCATATACAACTTAGGTTTACACTATACTATAGTCTATTAAATGTGCAACAGAATTTTGTCTAAAAATAATATATGCACCTTAATTAAAGAACACTTTATTGTGAAAAAATGCTAACAATCATCTGAACCTTCAGCAAGTCATAAAATCTCTTTGCTAGTGGGGGGTATTGCCTTGATGATGATGGCGGACTTACCAGAATGGTGGCTGCTGAAGGTTGGGGCAGCTGTGGCAATTTCTTAAAATAAGACGACAATGACATTTGCCACATGGATTGACTCTTCCTTTCATGAAAGTTTCCTCGGCAGCAAGTGATGCTGTTTGACAGCGTTTTGCCCACAGCATAACTCCTTTCAAAATTGGAGTCAAGTCTCTCAATCCCTGCTGCTGCTTTATCAACTAGTTTTATGGAATATTCTAAATCCTTTGCTGTGTTTTCAACAATGTTCACAGCATCTTCACCAGAAGTAGAATCCATCTCAAGAAACCACTTTTTTTGCTCGTCCATAAGCAATAACTCTGCATCGGTTAAAGTTTTGTCATGAGATTGTAGCAATTTACTCACATCTTCAGGATCAACTTCTAATTCTGGTTCTCATGTTATGTATGTCCACCGCATCTGCAGTTACTTCCCCCACTGAAGTCTTGAACCCCTCAAAGTCACTCATGAGGGTTAGAATCAATTTCTTCCAAATTCCTATTAAGGTTGATATTTTAACCTCTCATAATTCATGAATATTCTTTATGGGACCTAGAATGGTGAATCCTTTCCAGGAGGTTTTCAATTTACTTTGCCCAGATCCATCACTGAAATCACTATCTATGACAGCTATAGCCTTACAAAATGTATTTCTTAATAACAAAATTTGAAAGTAAAAATTACTCCTTGGTCCATGAGATGAAGAATAAAATACTGTGTTAATAGGCATGAAAATAAAATTCATCTCCTTGTATATCTCCATCAGAGCTCTTGAGTGACTAGGTGCATTGCCAATGAGCAGTAATATTTTGAAAGGAATCTTTTTTTCTGAACAGTAGCTCTCAACAGTGGGCTTAAAATATTCAGTAAACCATGCTGCAAACAAATGTGCTGTCAGTCAGGCTTTTTGTTTTATTTATAGAGCACAGGCAGTGTATATTTAGCATAATTCTTAAAGTCCCTAGAATTTTCAGAATGCTAAATAAACACTGGCTTCAACTGAAAGCCAGAGCGGCATCTGCCCCTAACAAGAGAATCCACTTGTCATTTGAAGCTTTGAAGCCAGGCATTGACTTCTCCTCTGCCGCTATGAAAAGTCCTAGACGGCATCTTCTTCCAATAGAAGGAGGTTTTATCTACATTGAAAACTCTATTGTTTTGTGTAGCCACCTTCATCAGTGATCTTAGCTAGAAGTTCTGGATCACTTGCTGCCACTTCTACATCAGCACTTGCTGGTTCACCTTGCACTTTTATATTATGGACATGGTCTGTTTCCTTAAAACTCATTAACTAACCTCTACTAGCTTCAAACTTTATGTCTGCAGCTTCCTCACCTCTCTCAGCTTTCACAGAATTGAAGAGAGTTAGGGCCTTGCTCTGGATTAGGCTTTGGCTGAAGGCAATATTGTGGCTGGTTTGATCTTCTATCCAGACCACTAAAACTTTCTCCATATCAGCAGTAAGGCTGTTTCTCTTTCTTATCATTATATATTCATTGGTGTAACACTTTTAATTTCCTTCAAGAACTTTTCCTTTGCATTCACAACAAGAGGCCTGCCTTTCAGCCTATCTGGGCTTTTAACGTGTCTTCCTCACTAAGCTTTATCATTTCTAGCTCTTGATTTAAAGTGAGAGATGTGCAACTCTTCCTTTCACCTGAACACTGAGAGGCCACTGTAGGGTTATTAATTGGCCTAAGTTCAAAATTGTTGTGTCTCAGGGAATAGGGAGGCCTGAAGAGAGGAAGAGAGATGGGGAACAGCTGGCTGGTGGAGCTGTCAGACACACTCAATATCGATGAACTTCGTCATCTCATATGGAGGCTGTTCATGGTGTCCCCAAACAATTACAATGGTAACGTCAAAGATCACTGATCACAGATGGCCATAAAAGATATAACAACAATGAAAAAGTTTGAAATACTGTGAGAATTACCAAAATGCCACACAGGGAAGGGAAGTGAGCACATGCTGTTGAAAACATTGCACCGACAGACTCACTTGATGCAGGGTTGCCACAAACCTTCAATTCGTAGAAAACACGACATGGACGAAGCACAATGAAGTTAAGTGCAATAAAGCGAGATACGTCCATAGGTAACTTTATGTAACTAGAATCGTACCCTACTTCTTATTTTCTAACCTATCAACGGATATGCATAACATCATCCTTTTAATTGCTGCATTTCTATTTCATCATTTTTACTTAACCAACTCCCTGTTTGCAGACATTCATGTTGTTTCCAATTTTTCACTAATGTAAACAATGCTTCAGTGAACATCTCGATCTACTTTGGCACTGTAGTAAAATGATGTCTGTCCCTGTGGGATACGGTGATATTGCTGGTTAAACTTAGGGGAAAAATGTACCGATGATATGAGAGGTGTTTAAAGTGATCATAAATAAAATCAGGATTTCTCGTCATTCTTTAAAAAACACTTTTTCTCTTTCTCAAAACAGCAAAGAACATTTAAAGAAAAATATCTCAAAAGGGTTCCCTTTAACTAAGGGAAGAGCTGAAATCATGAATACCAAAGGAACATGCCAAAGGAAAGACGTTCTCATTCCTGATATTCCTGGATTTAAAAATAGAAGTCCTTGGGGCTGAGCATGGTTGCTCATACGTGTAGTCCTAGCACTCTGGGAGGCTGAGGTGGGAGGATCGCTTGAGGTCAGGAGTTCAAGAGCAGCCTTAGCAAGAGCAAGACCCCGTCTCTACTAAAAAATAGAAAGAAATTAGCTGGGCAACTAAAAATAGAAAAAAAACGTTTAGCCAGGTGTGGTGGCACACACCTGTAGTCCCAGCTACTCAGGAGGCTGAGGCAGGAGAATCGCTTGAGCCCAGGAGTTTGAGGTTGCTGTGAGCTAGGCTGATGCCACGGCACTCACTCTAGCCCAGGCAACAGAGTGAGACTCTGTCTCAAAAAAAAAAAAAAATAATAATAAATAAATATTAAATAAATAAATAAAAGTCCATTTCTTTAGTTGTTTTAAAATGAAGAACCACCATGTTATTTATACTGAAAAGGAAAGATTGCATTGAGGTCTGACACAAATTAACAAAAGCCAGATGATTCAAACTGAACCCTATGCCTCTATCCCTAACTCAAACATTTAAAAAAAAATTAACACGAGGACTGTGCTCCAATCAATCAAATTATGTCTTTAAAAGATACAGTGGTAACTCAGTAAGACAGTTAAAACCACGTCTAGCATTACATGCTTCCATTGTAGGCTCTGAAAACATTTTTATGAACACACTAAAAGAGCATAATGGGAGAGACCTTGCTGAATTAACGACTGGGGAGAATAAGATTCTGGTAAATCTGACACACAGAACAATCCAGCGTCTGCAAAGGCAGGTGAGAGGAAGACATAAAATAACCTTGCAAACAGCCTGCACGGAAGTATCTGCATTTTCCTGTCCACAAATATCCTGGAAGTAGGGGAGAGGTAGGAGGGAATGGATGGTGAGGAATCTGTGCATGTGTGATACCGATTACCAGTAAGTGCAGCACAAGCCACTGCTATTTATTCTGAGTCATTCTGAATGATCATTGCTATTTGAATTTGCTCGTATCCAATGCTATCTATCATCTGTTTTCTAGTCTTTGCCAGTTGCCTTCTAAATACACATCATTTATAAGAGACCTACTGAAATTTACCGTGATTTCCCTCCTCAAAATCTTTACCCTCTTCCATTGCCTCCCTCCTTCACCGCTACCAAACCCCCCATCTGCACCCAGAGCTGAAAACCACAAGGTCCTTTCTGGAATCCGATCAAGACAACAAATTTAAAAGAGTGGTGGAAGAGCCTCCTTATCAGACATGATAAAACCACTTGTTAATCAGTTAATCCAAAGTTAGTTCAAGTGGGGAATGGTTTAAAATGATATTATACTTAAACATTTATTTTAATGCACATCCACTTTGCATCTGTTGGTGCCAGAGAGAGGGTGGAAGATCCTCTCATGTTCCACAGCATCTTTCTTGTATAAACCATCTCCATAATGCATTTCTACAGTTTCCAGTTTGGGGGAAAACTTAATGATACTTGCAAAGCAATTTGACTGCCAAAAAATTGTCCAAATTTTTTACAGCTTTTTCTAATTTTTTACAGTTGTCTTGCCCATCCCATTTCAACAGCCTACTTTTTTTAAAAAAATCACCTATATCAAGTCTTTTCAAAGCACTTGGCTTTGTTTTTCATAATTTCATGAAAATACATCTATATTCTGCATGATAGTTTGTTAAATGACATAGTTATATTAAAAAGTCCAATGATGTAAGCAGATTTGCATACAAACTGTAGATGCCTCTGGTTCTTGGTGAGCACTCCGTTTGCCTGGTGAGGAGTCCTAGCATTCGTCCTGCGGAGGGGTTTACGCAGTGAACAGAGAGCAATTGCTAATCGGATGGGTCTGATCTAGCAAAGCAGTGAAGTGGGGGCTGTTTGAGAAAGCTTCGAGGTAGATCTTTCAAGTTATAAATTCCAGAGTCTGAACAATTTCTGAGAGCTGGCAGAGAAACCTAGAAAGTAGCCTATTGGCACAAACTTACAACGTGACCACAGGTAGTGGTAACATTCAAAAGCATCCAGGAACATCAACCAGGTTAGTCTGGGCACTGTTCAGTTAGAACTCATGCTGGCCATCAACAACCTGTAAGGATATATAGCATGTCCTAATTTAACATTAGCCCTGATCATGGCTGAGGTGACTTCTGGCCCCTATGCACTTGCAAATGATGGGGTTGGTCGAACAATGTGCTGTACTGTACCTTCCAACTCTGAAATTCTTTATTAAGCTATATACAGCCCTAACTAATTTCCTCCCATGGGATTCATCCATTTTCTGATTCAATTGTTTGTTCTTTCCCTGGACAGGTGTCATTTCACAATTGTCATGGAGACACAGACTCACAGGCAGTAACCAAAAGACAACAGCGAGGGAGGCATTGGTGATAAGGTATGCATTCACTGTAAATATAGCAGGGAGCATATGTGGTATATACGCTGCATGAAAAAACACATCTACTTGCACACACAAGCACATACTCACATCCTCCTGCCTGATTCTCCAGGGGTCTGTGTTCTGCATGTTTTGTTTTGCTTTTTAACCTGGGGATGGTGCTTATTTTTATGCCTTGCCTAGTTTACACAGATTGGAGCATGTTTTCCACATGCAGCTTCTTGTTTGCCAACAAGCCCAGCTGTTGGGGGGCACAGCAGATCACCCAATTACGGAAAACAATCCTGAATACCTTTTCATGTCTCCCTCTCCTACCCCGGAGGATCTTTTCCAACAACTACAATTCTGAGGGCCTCTTTCATTTACAGGAAACATTTACTCCTTTATTACTTTTTTCCTTTCCATCCCTACTAAAAGAGTTTACCAGAGGGCAGGTAGGGGGCCCTTTGCAATTGTTTCTCACAGACAGACGTGGGGAGGCTGAGGCCAGAGAAGCCCGGCCATCCGACCAGCTGAGAGCTGGCTTTTGCTTCGAACTCCTAAAAGGAGACAAGATCCAACAGATTTTGAACACTTGCTTGGAAAAAAAAAGAAAAAGAGAGAAAAAAAATATCCTCCAAAGTACTTTACAGTGTTAGCTCAGGATCCTGTGCGCCAAGTCCCAGCCCATAATAAATTTTATTGCGATGTTATAAACTCCTGAAAAGAGGAACTTGGAACAGAAGTGCTGACACAAGCCGCCAGAGTCTCGCCACTTCATTCTTGTGGGCTCTGTCCTGACATCAGCACACATCCAGGGCAAAACCCCAAAAACTAAAAAAATGTTTTGCCCATCAGAGAGCTGCTTTGATTCTCTCTTAAGTTAATTTTACTAAAAAAAAAAAAAAAAATAGCGGGGTCTCATCAAAGAGAAATAAGCACTCTTGCAAACAATACATGACTGCCTGCGGATGCTTGTGGCTTACAGCTCAAAGAGTTATTCAGCCAAAGTTAAATTCATCTTGCAAATAAAACCGACCTGTTTGGGGGGAGGTGGGAGGTGATTATTCATTTAAATGACAGCTTTATATACTGTAATTACAGTCATTAATGAAGGCACAATTACTTTATCATACATTACCAGGATCAAAGAAGACATCTCAAGAATCAGTTCTCAGCATATAGAGTCAATATAGAAATTAGACCAAATATGAACTGGAAAATTTTGCTTAAATAATGCCCTAGAGGTTAAAGAAACAATGAGTTGAAGTTGCAGAGTGAGAGAATTAAAAAGACACACTAGAGGTCACTGTTGCTACTTGAGCTGAAGATGTATCCATTTCTATATAAACACACCCACACACACACACAGGTATATATAATATATGAAATATATATAGGTAGTCTATATGCATATTAGAAAAACTCTGAAAAGGTCAGTTGTTCTCATTAAATTTTTAAAAATTCATCATCGTATTTGTTTCCTGGTGAGTGTGTGTGGACAGCTGGGTATTAAAAGGCAGAATGTAAGAAGAATCTTAAAGTTGAAAATTTCTTTTATAACCAGGGACATATCAAATACTTCCCCTCTGATGAAAGACCTTGCACCTATGTTATGCATTTTGAAAAACAGCTTTCATCTATGTGTTCACTTGGTTTTGAAAATAAAAGTCATTGAGGAATCCTGGTTGGTATGCCTCTTCTTATTAGGGGAAGGTGGTTCCATCTCTTAGCAGTGTGCAAAATTGTAAGATTGTTAAATAGGGCTGATCCATTTAGTCTCATCTTTGAAGCTGTATGGAGAGAAAGTCTTTTAAATATGGCACATCTGTGAAAAATCTTGTAACAGGTATAGGAATTGTTAGGAAAATATTTCAACTCTCCATACACAAAAGGAAATTATTTTAGGAAAACAACCAAAGTCCCCAGTGGGCCTTTATAAATGTAGAGTCTAACAGGAAGAACTCCTTTATTTATAGCTCCTGAAGAAGACTTGGGATCTGTCTCTCTCCTACTAAGACTTCTGGTGCACAGTATGTGCATAGTGTTGATGGAGAAGGAGCAGGTCCCTTCCTGAGCCCAAAGTCTAGCTCCTGAGTAGGTTGGCAGAAAAGCTAAAGGCTGCATGATCTACCAAGGGTGAGGAATCTGCGGCCTCAAGGCCACACGTGGCCCTCCAGATCCCCAAGTGCGTGCAGCCGCTCAACCAAATCCAAACTTCATAGAGCAGATTTGTTCTGTAAAATCTGGATGCAATCAAAAGCCTGCACCCAATGATCCAGAAGGCCACGTGTGGCCCCAAGGAAGGGAATCTATAAGATTGATTAATGCTGCTCAGTACTCTCCCTCTTGAAGTACTGCTGACAGATATGTTCACCAGTAAGAGAAGCATCAACCTGGAAGTGTACGTTTCAACGCTAGGCCTCAAAACAGTATTTCCAGAAAGATGCTCACTTCAGCTTCCTTGTTTTCTGTTCTTTGCACATGAAACATGCCCTTGTTTGATAATGCAAGGCCTGTGGGAAAGGAAAACTGGAAGGAGAGGGAGAAGACGGCTATGTCTCTCTCCTTTGCTGAACCTCTACTTTGCTCCCCATTGTGTTTTTTGTTTTTTTCATACAGATCATAGTCCTGGGAGTAATTAAGGTTCAAAGAGCTGAGTAATAGCTCCTCAGTAACTGGGTGCTTTCTACAGTTTCACAGGTGTGAGTAAAAAATAGATTTTGAATTTGAGTGTTTCAATGAGGAATGACATTTTTTGTTTGTGTGTGTGTTTGTTTTGAGACAGAGTCTACTCTGTTGCCCAGGTTAGAGTGCCGTGGTGTCAGCCTAGCTCACAGCAACATCAAACTCCTGGGCTCAAGCGATCCTTCTGCCTCAACCTCCCAAGTAGCTGGGTCTACAGGCATGCACCACCATACCCGGCTAATTTTTTCTATATATATTTTTAGTTGGCCAATTAATTTCTTTCTATTTTTAGTAGAGATGGGGTCTCACTCTTGCTCAGGCTGCTTACGAACTCCTGACCTTGAGTGATCCTCCCACCTTGGCCTCCCAGAGTGCTGGGATTACAGGCGTGAGCCACTGCGCCTGGCCTAGAACGACATAGTTTTAACAGTATTTTCCAAATATCCTCTGTTAAAAGAGCGGTAGTGGGGGGGAAGACTATTAGGATGCTCACGACCTCAATAGGAAACAGAGGTAAGTACTTTGCCCGTGTTATAGTACAGTGTGGAGCGGACAGCCTGGGGCCAGGACTCAGTGCTTCCGCTACTGCCCAGCCGGGTGAACTCCGCCAAGTCCTTGACCTTTCTAAGGCTAATTTTTCACTTGTAAAAAACAGCTATTCAATTCTACCTTTCCTGGCAGGGTGACATAAATTAGGTGCAAAATGGTTGGCACCAGGCTTGGCACAGGAAAGCTTTCCGTGTCATTCATCTTCTCCTTGCTGTTGTCATAGCAGAAGGCCACTGAGCTCCTTTACGTCTATCAAGGAGTGACAGAAGCTGTGTTTATATCCACAAGCAGGTTTGAAACAGCAGCAACAGCAACATAAAAAAAAAAACCAGTTTAATTCAATAGCTTGTTGTTTGGGGGGTAAAAACAGGTTTTAATTAACAGTTATGTTTTTGTTTTTTCCAACAGTTTTGTGTATACAAGCTGAAACTTGATTTTAGGGAAAACAAAACACTTAATTATTATAACACAGAGCTAGTATCATAATTCTTTCGGTTAAGAAAATTATGTGCATTTCAAAAAAAAAAAGACATTGAATGTGTTTGTGTTTTGCACCATGTAACTATTTTTTGAAAATGCCCTCTTATCCACAGCCCGGTTGGAGGAGCAGGCGTTCATTGAAGTCAGCCGCATTTAAGGGCAGCCCCACTGTTCTTACAAGGTTAAAAACCACTGCCCTCACTGGCTCTGGTTGCAATTATCATATGCAATATGTTTTGTTGTAAATGGAAGCTTTTATAATAAAATTTGGAAGCCAGCGTCATTTCCCTTCCTTTGCTTACTACAAAAAGAGGATTTGAGGACAGACAATAAAGGAAATGGCAAGGAACTATTATGTGACCTTGGGCAAACAGCTTCAGTGGTTCAGCCTTGTGCACACACTGTCACACACACACAAACATACACACACACCCTTAGTCTAGATTTCATTTGCAAAGTTGTGTCAAGCAAAAAGTTGAATGGAGATTTGGCAATCCTTTGGTTATTTTGAAAAATGGATATATTAGTCTAATTGAATAAATGTTACCAATTTTTTAAATTATCAAATAATTGTTAAGTCTTCAGTGTAGTCTTCCTTAAGAAGTACTTCCCAGGGTAGGGGAATGAAGAGTGACTTTCTCAGTTGGGTATACAGTGACAATTTGTAAAAAGCTAAGAACACTTCAGCTGAGAAATGATCCAGAGGGGAAAACATCATAATTTCATCTTCACATCTTGTTGTAATGAAAGTACTGGAATTGCCTTTTAGACTAGATTAAAACATTTTTAAAACCCTTGTTTTCAGCCACACCTTGGAACATCGCTTCTGAGTTGTCTTCATTTTATTAACATTCTGGGTCAGCAAAAACAGGGCTTCGGCAGAAATATTGCAAGATATCTACCTACTACTTACAGGAATCAAATAAACAGACAAAAAAACCTCAGATCCTTCCCTAAATGGATTAAAAAATAACCCCCCCAATCAGTGGCTCTGCTCTGCTGGGCGCTGGTGGGTGGAGCCAGTTGGGTGGTGTTTACATGCTGAGAAAGGTACAGGCTGCACAACTGTACCTGGGAGCTCGGAAGGTCCCACCCAATGTGGCTGCTATGCTGAATGCCTTCGGGTACTTGTTTTTTTCCTTTGTTGGCACCAGTGTGGCAACATTAGGTGGGACCTTTAAAAATAAATAAAATATCACAGGTCTTCCAGGCAGCTCTGCTTAAGAAAGAGGCATCAAGTGGCGAGGAGGTGTCGAGTAGGGAGAGGCTGGTCAGACAGCCAGAGCACTCCTCACAGTGGGCTCTGGGTGGAGGAACAGTGAGCAGGCCTAAAAATGAAAAGACAGCAACAAAAAGGACAGGAGTGTTGACACCCACTGCCACTTTTTGTCTTGGTCATTAATTTAGCGTGTGCTTTTGACTGGCGTGTTCGGTGCAAAAAGACCTCCCAGCAAAGGGAGACGCCTGTCACTTTGTATAGTGGCCTGGATGCCTCAGCTGGCTCCGCCCCTTCCTGTTTTGTGATTTGCAAACAAGTCACTTCTCTCCAGACTTAAGAACTTGTCAGTGCCACAAGGAAGATGCATTTGAATGTCCTCGTGTGTCTTCGGATGAGGAATTGAGTTCCTGGACTCAAGCACAGTGATGTGGGTCCAGGACAAACCTCTCAGCAAAGGACCTGCTGCATGATCTTCTCCAGTGTTTCTCAAAATTCAGACCCCTGATATTGTCATCAGAACCTGGAGCCTGCATGTAAAGGTACAGTGCTCTCGGCCCTACCCAAGACCCACTGAATCAGTGTCTCTGTGTACAGTGCCTAGGGGTCTGGATTGTAGCTGGATCACTGGCTGGGTTTTTTTTGTTGTTGTTGTTACATTATTACTGTGAGAAATGTCACCAATTCATCACCAGTTCTTAGTCTTAGCAAGGGCTCAACTCTTGGCTTAGTTCAGGCCCCCTCTCTGTGGCTTATGAATTGAGCAGTACTGGGTTCCATTCTTATTGAAGAACATTAGGAAAGGGCAGTTTATTTCTTGGCTTACTCCACAAACCTGATTTTGAGAGAATGGGGTGAAGAGTGTTAGAGGTGACCATGAAATTTTTAATCAATTGAGTGAAACAAGGGGACGTCATCCATCCATGGGGATGACGGCCACATCTGCTGTAGCGGGATTCAGTTCCTTCTGTTCGTCTGGTTGTTGAAACCACAAGGGGGCTTCAGTCTAGGTCTAGTTACTCATCACACAAAAATCCCATTATTGACACAACACGGATTGCCAGGGAGGAAAGGAATTTTTAATATGACAGACGACAGACATCTTGCTAGGAGAACAGGAGAAGCTGCCTCAAATCCACCTCCCGACTAAGGGATGTCAGTGGCTTTAAAAGGAGGTGCCCGTGCTTTGGGGCAGGTGGTGGGAGATGGTGAATCCTGGTAAATCCAGGGCCTTCAGAATCTCAACTCCTTTGTCTTATGGAAAATCCATCATTTCAGGCCAGTAACTGGTCATGGTGGCTCGAGCCTCTAATCCCAGCTCTTTGGGAGGCCAGGAAGGAGGATCACTTGAGGCCAGGAGTTTGAGTCTATCATTTCTGGGAAACAAAGCGTCAAGTAGTTAGTTAAGGGAGAGGGTTATAAAAATCGTATAGAGGCTTGTGGACAAGTTAGAGTCTCACTTTTAATTACAAGCACGATCCTTACAACCAGAGAAGCAATACTATAAAGTAGGTGGTTGTCAGCTTGTTTTCCTTTAAACTACTCTATACATTCTGAACAATTGTTTGGAAAAGATTGTTTTTAAGTTCTAAGTTAGCTGTTTTAACTGCCACTGTCCCTGTGATTACAAGAAACACAGGACTTTCTGCTCCCTTAAGATTGTTAAAAATCCTTACATAAGGAGCAGTTGGACTCTACAGGACTCAAAGGGCACAAAGAAAGATGCACCGAATTTCGAATACCTAAATTGCTCACTTTATACTACATACCTTTTGTAACCATGTATAAAAACTGTGTAAGAAGAATAAAAATTTAAAATAAACATATATCTGGGTTAAAGAAAAAGCATACTGCACAAAAATGTCATTGTATAAGCACTCAATAAGATAGGGTAAGGAGATATTTATAGTTCTGCAGATGACTTAATACTTACTGCACTAGGAATTCATTCATCCTTCCAACTGGCTTGAGAGGCATTTGAAACCAATAAAGCATATTTGTGTCCAGGCTGGGAGTGGAGTCTATGCCCCACGTAGCAGACCTGAGACGCCTTGGCCCAAGGAGCTTAACTGATGTCAAATGTAAACCACTTTTCAAAGTGTGTTATCAGGTCCACACCAGACTATCCATTTTGATAATCTCATTCCATTTTTCATTTTACTGTTGAAAGAAGAAATAGATTAATGAAAGTTCAAATCCCCCTAGAAAGAAAACCTTCCTTATAAGGCATGCCTGAAGAGAGATTTGGAAAAATTACTTACTCTGCCTTTATTTTGCCAAGTAAAGTAACATTTAGATCATTTATATTTGAAAAATTCTTAACCTAGGTCACTGTGGCCCACTAGATTAAATCTGGAGGAAAAAAGAAACAAGATGAGGAGGAGGAGGAAGAGGATGAAGAAGATAATAATGAGGTATTTAGGTAAGCTATAAATCTCCCAGGCCCTGGTTTGCTTGTGTGTATGATGGGGATTTGGGGGCAAACCCCTATGATCCATTTCAGATCCAACAAGAAAAATATGGCCCCAAATTGCGTCTGAAAATGGTACACCACTTGAAAGATACATTTGTCTAAGGAGAACTTAAAATGTTCGACCCCTAACTATATGGGATATATTTAGGTATATTCAAGTATATATTTCAAGTATCCCAGAATACTAAGTGAAAGCCTCTACAGAGTGATAATCAGAATCATGAATGATTTGTGTCAGAACAGAAGGAGCCTTAGAAGTCATCTTGTCACATTGGTCACATCATTTTACAGACGACGAATCTGGAGTCTAAAAAGGTGCTTTTCATGATTTCAAAGAACCTGCCTCCATCAGTCCTTCAGTGCTTCAGGGCCAGTGGTGCCGCAGCAGCTTCAGGAAGAAATACTAAGGTTTGAAAACTCTTTAGCCACCAAAGTTGGGACAAGAGCCCAGCTTTTCAGACCCCGAGGCCCAAAGACTGCCTGTGAAAGGACGAGAGGCGGCATTTTGAAAAATTTCATTTTGTCAACCAGTTGGAGGACAGTTTTGCTGAAGGCTCAGTGGAGGTGTAGTACAATGTGGTTTCTGACCAAATGTTCCTACTGTCGACGAGGTTATTGTAAACTGTATTCCTGCCCTAAATGGGTTTACTTATCTGAGGGCCATTTTTCAACTTTACCTCCCCCAAGCCCCTAGGTGATTTTCTCACTGCTATTGCGAATCCAAGTTACCAAAAAAAAAAAAAGCCCCCGTTTGGCTGATAACAGGGATGCAACCCTGGATTGTCCCTGTCACCCTCCACACCCCCATCACAGTGCTAGGCTACTGTCAGTTAAACTACTGCTATAGACAAATCATCTATGTCACAAGGAGTGCATAAGAAAGAGACTTTATTATCCATACCTCTAGGGGAGAGACTAGATCAGATCTAGCCTCATTATTTACCATAATATTTGGGGCATAGGCTCCAGGGTTGAAGATTTGCAGCCCACTTGCTGGATTATGTTCTAGCATCTTATTTTAGGCATTTTGATGGTCTGCATTTAGAACCGTCAGATGTCTGTCACTGCCCTTCCCACAGGATATTGGGAGGAAGGCTGATCTATTTGTTTTGGGCAGTTAAAGAACACCTAGAGCATACCCCAAGAAGCAGTCTTGGCCAAGCACACCACATGAAGCAAGCCAGTGAAGCCCCTTCTGAGCCAGAAAGGGTGGGTCATAAAGTTGAACTCTGGACCTAAGGGAAGGAAGAGCTTTGATTGCTATGCCAAGAAGGGACCACGTGTGCCCTCTGCAGGGTGAGTGCTTTGCCTCAAGGTTTGGTCTCGGTGCTGTGCATCTGAGACTTTCCTCACTAAGCTGCTTCCCAGCAAATTCAAAACCACTGTGACACAGACACCCGGGCGGAAGGAAATTAATTAAGATCCTGCATTGACATTCCCTTCAGAGCTCACGCCACCCTCTAGGAAGGGCCACACATCACTCTGCAAGAGAGCAGACCCAGCTGTGGGAGCTGTCTAGACCTGCTGTGATTAAGAAGGACTCTGCTGCCTCAACGTAGACTGTGTTTTCTTATGTCAGTGTTGTCTCCTAATTTTAACATGACTTGTCAAAGGATTTTTTTCCATGCCTACAAAATGACAAAAATCCTCTCCTTTTCCATTATATTCCATTGTGTGGCCATATACAGAGTCAACTTTTTTTTTTAAAGGTTTTCAGTTTTCCATGCAATAGCTATAATGCATGAACATGTTTATGCACTTGGAAAAACATTTTAAAATTAAAATATCTATGTCAATCACAGGCATGCAGTACTGAAGATGTGCATGTAGCATGAGCATGTGGAACATATATTCCGAGGAAAACATCCCTGTAGTTACTGTGCATGCTCTATAGCCACTTTGCAAAGTAGAATGTCTCTGCCATTAAAATAGCATTTTTATTTAGTCAAGACACTAAAAGCAATTAGAGGCCAGTGTTGATTGATCATTTGCCAATTTTCAATTTTTAAGTCAAAGCTGGCTTTCGACATAGTATGTGTGAGCCCCTCAAACATCCACAGTCACTTTATTTGCATTTTACATGCATTCAAAGTAACTTACTTTCCCCCTTTAAAAAAAATGATGGAAGAAACATTTGCTCTCAAGATGAAAAACGTTACACCCCAGAGCAATCTGTTGTAGTTGAATGATGGTCCCCTTGATATAATGGTTCCTAATGAAAATTGTGAGGAATTTTCTGCTCCATCAGCTTCAAGGGGGCTGATTGTGGAGGACATGGGCCCCCACTGTAGCAACAAGAACAGCAAAGACCTTCCAGATTTGCCCGTCTTGCGAGGCGATGACATGTGCTTGTTTTCCAGTCCTCAAAGTTAGTTCCTGAATTACTTTCAATATTTCTCTCCTTAGTAATTGTTTTGGATGTTCTCCTCCTCCCCAAAATAAGAGGAAAAGTCACTTTACCACAAAATAAACAATGTTGTGAAAGGACAGGGCTGTAGCAATCTGCCAAGGTTAGAGACTGAGTTACATAAAACTGAAAAGCTCAAAATTTATAATTCTTAGTCATTATTGATATTGTTTTTGAAGTTTTCAAGCACAATCACTGATCAAATGGCCAAGATTCTATTTCATTAGAATTTGATGAGTTATAGAATTTGTGGGAATGGTAAGCAAATATTGCCTGGGTTGCATTGTCAAGGTCATCAGATGAAAAGTTGCTTCAGTCTAAAACATGTTTCTCAATAGGTGCTTCATTTGCCCAAGCTAGAACTTTTAATTTCCCTCCAATGTGTTTTTTTTTAATCACATATAGTTGTTTAGATGAATTCTTGAATAACCATGTAGCATATTAACATTAACAACTCTGTTCACAATGCACATTGACTACCTACCTTGTACCTGAAGGCCATGACAATTCTTGTAGGTACAAAAATGAATGCAGTGGTCCAGCTTTCAAAGACTTACTGTCCAGTAAAGGAAACAGATATAAAACAAATACCATACAGTGTACAAATCTCTATTTGTGCCTTTACGAAAAGAGCCCAGAGGAAGAAGTTACTTATTTTTTTTTCTGGAAAATTCGAACAAAAGGTAAACCTAAGCAGAATTCTTAAATATGAACAGGAGCATGCTAGGATCACAGGAAGAAGATGATTTGTACACAGGGAATAACATTTAGAAGAGCATGGACGAGTGAAACCAGAGAAAGGTAAAGAGGCAGGAGAGAGACATAAAACTTCATGCAGTTTGGTGTTACCAGAACAGACAGGAAGGGAGGGAGTGAGACTGGTCCTGCTGACAGGGGCTAAATCTTGAAAAGCCTTTTGTGCAACACTGAGAAGCTTGGTTTTTATTCTGTGGGCAATGGTGAACCATGAAAGAGGTTTAGGCTTTAAGAAAGATTACTGTAGTGGCATTTTGGAGGCTGGATTACAGATTTGAAGGGGGAGAGAGTAGGATCAAGATGACTATTTGGGAGGCTATTATCTAGTCCAAACAAAAGATAATGTAGACTTTAACTGAAGGAGTGGAGATAGAAGAAAATAGATAAGAGAACTATTAGAAAGGGAGACTTGATAGATTGAGTTTGGAGTCAGAGAGAGGAAGAGCCATGGATGACTGTGACCCTTAGCCAAAAGCCTCAATGCAGCATTTAAGGAAGGGTCGTATGCAAGAATGCAGGGGTTGGAGGTGGTCTCGAAATTGCTTTTAATTACTTATCATCAGAAATGATCATTTTTTCAGTTAATACTTAAATTCTGCCTGCATATTCTACTTTATTCTAGAGATAAGGAAAAAGTATGGTCCATCATACACCACCGCACTTGGCAGATTCAAGGGAGAACAATTAGTAACTCCCCTGGAGGCCCTCCCAGAGATTACAGTCATCAGAATCGGGCCAGAACTGGCCTTAGCAGAAACCACCAGTTACAAAGGGGAAAATTCAGTTAAGTCATGTGGGTGTTTGGTCTATGTGCTACTGCTCCCTGTTCTCTCCAAACCTACAAGAAAGTCACACATGCACACGAATACTCACAAGGACACACACAACACATCAGAACAATTTGAGGAGTGTTTTCACAAATATGATTGAATATTTTGACTATAAATGCCATGTCCATGGAAACTAAGATGATCTCAATACTGAGGAACCAACTCATTTCAAGAGCAAGCCTTCGTTTCATATCTGTTCTAAATGCCAATATTCGTTAGAAGAGAATTTGGTTCTGGGTATTTCTATAATTTCTGCCCTTCCTACTGTTGCTGTTGTCCCAAAAATCTTAGCTTTTTGCAATACAATTATTCGCTGAAAATAAGGATATGTATACCTAGCTATTTTGCCCCAGATACTGTGATGTGTTTTATATAACTTACTTTATTTAATCCTCACAACACCCTGCAGGTATATATTGACATTACCCTCAATTTTCAAACAAGAAACAAAAACACAGAGAGGTTAAATGACTTGCCCAAGGTCACACAGCTGGTAAATGTACAGACAGGTTCAGCCCCCAGTCTGGCTGCTTCTCCAAATGATCTTAACTACTTTCCCTGTAAAATTCATTTGCAGATGAACCAGCTTTTCTTGTACACAGACCACAACTCAACCATTTTAATCATTGTCACCAACGCTTTGTGATTTTACAACCTCAAAGTTCAAACCTGTAGTCCTGTGACCCTGTGCAAGCCTAGGGAAAGGCTAAATTGATGAGATTGCACTTTCTCAGCCTGGTGACTATGTTGAGATCCAGCTAAACTGCATGAATTGTCAAGGCTAAAACTAGGACTCTTATATCTTAGCTAACACCTGCCTCTCTGTATGCCGAAATATATTATAATTAGCTGCTCTTCCTGGGAGAGATTGTAAAACTGGATGCAATTAAACAAAAAGAGCGACAGCAGATTGTATAGCAAAAAAAAAAAAAAAAAAAAAAAATGCTTGGGAAGCCGCCGAGATGGATGCATATTCAAAGATAGCAAATCAGAGGCAAGGCAGAGCTTTCTCATTTTGCAGTAATGTTCAGAATGGCAAAGACCATAGCCTTTGGCATGTGCTTGGGACTCCATTTTTGTTCACTAGTGCCCACACAATGTCTAGGGTTGAATTAGGACTTGACAGAGCAGCTATTCTCTGGCTATGGTTTCACACTGGTGGAGGACCACAGGAAGTAGGTGATCTGTGCTATCCAGTCCACAAGCCTTATGGCCAAACAGCCCACTGAGAAGATCCCTGGAGTGCCACAGGTGAGTCTTGGCTGCTTTGGAGGCTCCCGTGCTAGCTAAAGTTGCCTGATATGGTGCCTGCCACTTGACTTCTCTTGGTCCAGATCTCTAGCTATGAAATGACAGTGCTGATATCTGCCCTAGAATATATGGTGATACTCAGTGAGGGCTAAACAGAAATTGGCTGTTTTATTCAAGTTGTGCAAATGTAATGCGTATAATACCACCATTTGTAGAAATAAGTTCACAATTGGTTGCAGAAGCAATACTGGACCCTGAGCAAAATTCTAGGGGAAGATCCCATTACTTAGCACAGGACTCATCACTTTCCTCAAACTGTATGCAGAAACTGCCACTGTCCAAGAGGTAGACTACACGCACGCAAGTGTGAGCCATGAGCACACACACACACACACACACACCCAAAATAAAACACCAAAATGAAACAAAATATAATGAAAAATCCATGGTCCAGTCACTAACCATGAAAAGGTTTGTAAGTACATCAGAGAAGATCAATCCTTAACTGAAGAAAAACAATAGTCAAGGTGGATGTGTACTGCAAAACATTTTGGCAAGAGACCTTGGCGACAAGCAATGGGAAAGAAAACTAAAACTGCTAGCCTCGTACTGGAACATATCAGCCCAGGGATATTGCAGGATGCTTTATTGAACAATGCAAAGATGCTTTAATTTAGCAATGTTTGTTTTGAAAGGTTTGCTACACCAGTGCTCTTTCCAACACACCACATTTACTGTGTGTTTTTGGCTATACCTGGAGGCCCACTGTGGGCTGATGGATGTCCAGGTGTGGAAAGGCACGGTAGCCATTTATATATACTGTAGATTTATTTCTTTGCACTTTTTTTGCCCCCCTCCATTTAAATAGTAAACTTCACTGTACTCAAAGCTTAAATAGTCTCCTAGACGTTAGTGTTATAAATTAATCATTGGAAATATGTCCTTTAGTGTACCTCTTCCTCACATCACATCTTTCAAATGCAAAATTAATTTGGAATAAGAGTCAGAGAAATGTAAAAGGTAACCTGATATTGAACATGAAGTCAAAAAAAGAAAAAAACTCTTACAAAACAGAAGAACATAACAAGAAGAAAAGAGAAAAGAGGATTTTGAAAATCATCTTCCTAAGGCATACTGAATCCCCAGTGCTATATTTTTCCAGGTTAACAAATGTTGGTCTCTTCTAGGTGTTTTGAACTGGATTACTGACTTGCCATCTGCAGCAGGCCTACTCCTGGATGTCATGCCCCTGTTAATGAAATCTGGGCGTGCGCTCGTAAACAGACCTGGTGAATGGTAGATGTCAGCCATTGCGTGATGGGCAATCATCAATCATCCATTGTCAGTTATTTCTGTCCCAGTGAGTAAGCCTTTATTTAAAGCATAAAGTAAGAATGTTGCCAGACCACAGGAACAAGCCCTGAGCTGTTTGCAGGTGCTGCTATTCACAGCTGCCAATTAAACCCCTGACATTTCCATATTGGCCATGAGGCACAGCATATGTTTTCCACATACCAATCCTTTTTTAAAAAATCATCAATCTCAGATTATCAATACATGTGTTTTCTTTTCTCATAGTTGCAATATTAAGCTTTCAAAAATAGGTTATTTTAGAAATAGAGGAAGGAGAATCAGAAAAAAGAATTCTAGTGAACTGAATTATTAAAATGCGCACATAACATTCTCTACTGTAGCAGGGAAAGTGGCCGGCATTTCAGATGTGGAAAGTCTCCTCTGATGCCTAAATCTACACGGCAATGCCTCCTTTCAGAATTTCAACTTTAAAAAAATATTTTCCTATTTTTTTCCTTACATTTTTTTCTTATATTTTTTCCTTACTTTTGATTCCCAAATGATACTACTCATTTAATATAACCTCCTACCATTAAAAGTAGATATTACAATTTTGATCATGTAGCTACATTCTATTCCTTTCATTGGGATTCAAAATGATTCTAGTTAATAAGCGTGCCTTGTATTTGAAGAATTTTATGAAATTTGCAGAGACTTTTTATTTAGTCTCAAGCGTAAGTATGTGAAAGGGTGTGTTCCTACACAGAGTTCACAGCAAGCCTTTACATTCATGTATTTCCAAGATTGAAAGATAAAAGCATCCAACCACTCCCGGAGGATTGCAGATATGGTGGATGTGTTCATCTATAAATACTATAAATAGGCAGGGAGAAAAAAGAACTACTTGCACATACCTTTCAGAAATATTTCACCATTTTTAATGGATTTTCCAAGTTTTCTAGATATGGGTAATTCTTGATAAGAAATGAGTTGTGATGACAATCACAAAAATTTTAATTATTCTTCCTGCTCAGTCTTTAGAACATGTTATATTCTCTATGGTTTCATATTGTTTTGCCAAGAATTGGATCAAGATCTTCTGGGATTATTGAGTCTTTGTTTTCCGGGTTGAGTAACAGCCTTCGGTAGGAGTCTGCCACCTTCTTCTTTTTCATCCCCTGTCCATAGGACTGAGCTAACAGAGTTACTTCCACGTCCTTTGAAATCCCTGATTCCACTGATTTCAGGGACATCTGTTGAGAAAAACAAATTTGACAAAGCTAGGATTTGTTTCAAATAAACCTAGCTGATGACTTCAGCAGGTGATCCTTTCTTTCCCTCACAGTGGGTAATTTTACATATTTCTTCTGCTTCTGAGAAGAGGAAAATGTTGCCATCCTCTTTGAGAGATATGCAGCATCTTTCCGTTTTAAAAGGGAGGGAAGACGTGTTACAGCCATCTGTATAATGAAAGGTTACTAAAAGACCTAACTTGTAATAAAAATATTTTTCCTCTGTAAATTAATTTTATTATAAAAGCTGCCATATTAACCTACTGAATGGTGAAGATCTGAACAAGAATGAAAATTTTAACATTATATTAAGAACATGTGTGTTTGAAATGATGAGACGACATTACGATGGCTACAGTGGCCTTGAGCCCTCGGGCTGTGTGAACGCTTATCATTTAACAGAGCTGAGGATGTTGTGCTGTGCCGTTGGCTTTGGGCTGCTCATCTGGGATGATATCTGTCCACAGGCTTTGAGATAGAAAGTGAGAGGGAAGGGCTGGACTTGCCTCCGTAATGCTGTGTCCCTAACTAGTGCCATGTGGGCCACTTACCTCCACTTGATCCCAGGTCTTCATGTGCCTCTGATTGATTCATAATGATGATAATAGTGATGAGGACGTGATCATGCTGTAATAATCATCATAATGGCAGCCACCATTATGGCAGCCTTGTATAGCAGTTGAGAGCACAGATTCTGTAGTCAGCCTGACTGGTTTTAATCCTGGCTCTGCCACTTACTAGCTGTGTGACCCTGGCCAAGTTACTACATCCTTTTGTGCTTCAGTTGCTTCCCCTATAAAGTGGAGATAGTAATAGCGGCTACTTCATTGCACGTCGAATGCTCAGAGCAGTAGCTGGCATGCACTGTTAAATAAGAAAACACCAGTATTCCTAGAACATATACACAGGCTATCTCATTTCATTCTAATAACTTTATGTGTGTATATGTACAGTTACTCCTATTTTTCATGTGGGGAAACTGAGCCTGTGTGAGGTTAAATAATTCTCCCAAGGCTGCCAGCCAGCAATTTGCCAAATGGAGATTTTATCCTGGGTTAGTGTGACTTCAAAACCCGTGCTCTCCAGGCTTCCTATTCTGTGTGGCCATTTCACAACTGTAGCCTTTGATCAAAAGAGAAAAAGCAAGGGGTTGAAGAAAATAGAGACAGAATCAGAAACATCAGGGAATGCAAGTATTCCAGAATGTAAGGGCATCAGAAAATAATCTAAAAACAGGGGAAGATAAACATGGTCCCAAGGTCATTAGGCCAGTCAGTCACCACACATACAGCTCCTGAATGAATTTATTCATTCATTTATTTGACAGATATGTATGTCCCTCATATTTATGCACAAGGTTTAACAGGCTTATGTGTAGCCATTTAATAAGAGCATGTGTTTTATGTAATTTTGTCAAAGAAGGCCCATGACAGACTTAGGAAAAGCTATCAATGAGAAGATGCCAGTATTTTCCTGGCATCTGATTTGGTACATTCGGGGGCTTCTTCCTCTCCCCTGATGGGATCTCTTAAGGCAGAGAAAGCTGGCAGGGAACAAGGCGAGAGCTGGCTGTCCCGAGGCTGAGTCCCATCAGCACATGCGTGTCTCTTGGGGTTGTCTTTAGGGAGGCTAACTGGTATTGCTTGTGGCATTCTTAACATGGTGATGTTATGTTTCAAATGTTTCCAAACCTGAAACACACAAGGTCTTTTATTTCCTTTCTACCTACTAAGATTATTTAAGTTCTACACAAGCAAAGCAGCGTACTATGCAAGAAATTAATCATATCAGAGCAAAGTAGCTACTGAAAAATTGCCAAACACCATAAACATTGGTCAAAATGGAGTCCAACCATTTGCACAGAGAATAATTGAACCTATGGATTCACTTGGGGTAACTAAGCAACTTTTCATTATGAATTATAAAGCTTTTCAAACATAAAATGATATCTGAGAGGAGTGCATTACCTAAAAGGTTTCGATAAGCAATGAAAGGAGCTCTAAAATATGCAGCAGAGATCAATCATCCAGCTGTATAGCGTTACTTATACTTTGTGGCGTCACCTACATTCCTTGATAAACAATGTCCCATAACCTCTGAGCATTCCCATTATTTTCTTCAGCACCCAGACATAAGAAGTGACAAAAATGTCAGATGATGTTTTATTTACTAATATAAAACAAGTTCTAGTGGAAGTAGACATTCTACGACAATGGAGGTTTATGAAGCACATTTCCCAGCATCAAGAATGATTCACATTGTCCAAAAAAAATATATAAAGCCTGCTGTTCATGATGAATTTTAATTGGATTGTTACTCATCATGGGCATGAATTTCTTTCACTTGGGAGATGACATGTCCTGCTTCTATAACTGAAGGGCAGATGAGTATTCCTGGAAAAGAAAAGTGAGTAGTTGAAACAGACTTTTTGACACTCAAAAGGTAGAGATACCTTCTAGTTATCTTGGTGTCATCTGCCAAAACAAGTATTCTGATGTTTTTTACAGTCATCCTTTTGTGGGAGACATTTTCATCAGTTACGTGAGAAGCCAAACCCAGCATTCTGACTCACACACAGGGCAGCTCTGCCCTCCTATATCCTGTCAATGAAAAAAACCAAAATGGAATGAAATGGGAGAATCAATTAGGAAAATAAGTTGGTGGTAGGGAAGAGTTCCTTATTTGAAATTAGGGAACTTCCAAGTAGGGAACTCGGACTTCTCCCCAAGATGCTGCAGGGTAGGATATAAAGCAGCGGAGAAAAAAGATCGTTGACAATTACAGATTCTCTCTGTTTGACAGACGATGACCCAGACTGTGATCCATCAGCATTGGTGAAGGCTAGGTGGAGAAGAAAGGGAACTGATACAAGAAAGGTCAGGGAAAGTGGAATTAAAGCTGGTGAAGTGGATGGAGACCAGAAAGGTAATAAAAATAATAATAATAATAAGAGGGGAAATCTGGATATATGAAAACACAGTTTCAGGACTTCATGTCCTTTGCCAAAAGAAAATCACTTACCAACCTTAATGTGACTCAGGGAACACCTTAGTTTAGTAATGCTTAAACTAATGCAATGGACATCCATCCCATGCTGGTGGAGGTAAACTGCCTCCCTTGACTAGGAGGAGTGGGTGCCTGCATCCTGCCACGTTGGAACCCAATATGAAAACATCAATTTGCATTGCAGCATCTTGGCCAGCCAGCTTTGTGGGGGTTGTACAAAGCAGTCAATGCTCTATAGATACACAAATTGATTACTTCAATTACCAAAATCAATTTTCCAGAATAGACTGAAATGTATCTCAAAAGGTCATTTAAAATTAGCCTAAATGACCCACCAGGCCCTGCATTTATAATAGCACCTTGCTGCACATGGAACTCTCCCCCTCCTCCATCTTTGCCTACAGGATGTCTGTGGCTCAAAGCACCCAGGTGGAACCTGGTGCAACAACAATCACATTGCATTGTGCCCTCTGCTCACATGAGTCTTTTCATAAACTCACCTGATACAGTTCTTAGTCCAGAGCTAGAGTTTGCTCCTATAAGTAGAAGGTCAGATATTTCATGTTTTTTTTTAAATGAACTAGGTATTATTTTAATTGTGGGTCTCCTTTTTCAACCAGCCTATCATGTATGTTTTCATATGTTGTGTATGCTATATGAACACATAGACTATTCTCCATTCAGAGATGATATACACTGACATCTGCCATTATCCATATATATATATATATACATATATATATATAATATCTCTCACACAAACACAAAAAGACACAAGGGCTTCTTGCTCTCTTAAAATAATTTCAGATTGCTTAAATGAATTTCTTTACATGTTTTTTCAACCTACCTAACGGCAAACCTCACTTCATTCTACACTAGTCTAATTAATTTGACAGGACTGGAAACTTGTTCTTCCTGTTCACACTTATTATTCATCTCATCAGAATGCCCTGTAGGGAGAATGAAGGCCAACAAAGCAGTATTTACAAATGCCTCAATGCTAACTGCCCTTTTAGGCTGACTCAGCAGAATGCTGAGTGAGACAATCTGACTTTAGGGCAGGCTAAGAAAAATGACATTTTGTAGAACATTATCTATTGAAACAGGTCTTGAAGAAGAAAACTATATCTGTTTTCCCCTATAGTTTTGCAGTGGGCTCTGGGGACCCCAATTTATCCCTACTGTATCTGAAATCTTTGCTAAAGAAATGACAGAGGTATCATATTTTGCAAGATAAGCCCTCAGTCCACAATGGCAAATGTGGAGGTAATTTCAGGTTTTTAAAGCACTGCAAATGTAACCTGAAACATTTCAGATATTTTGTGAAGGACTGGGTTGAAATGCAGAATTGATCAGTGCTAGGAGAAAGAGTTTTTCTTTTTTTTTTTGGTTAACTTAAAAAATTCCCTCAGCGAGCAAACTTCTGATAGGGGCAAAGATTCTCACAAGGTTGGTACAGGTGGATAATTAAAAAAAAAAGAGTGAATTTATCTACATACATTATTTAAATACCTAAAGCATTTCTCTGCTTTAATGATAAATTACGATCAGTAAAATCTGTTGGCTGCCTTCAAGCTAACTAATGGATCACTAATCAGCAACAGTCAAATCATCCTAGCTAAGGTGGAATAAATATCTCCAAGGATGATGCAGCTCATTTTTATGGTCCAAACCTGTAAAGATGCTTGTATGTATATCTGTATACACTACATGTGTGCATATGGAAATACGCATACATGCGTACACATGCATGAGTCAAAAATTTATTCTTTGATCCCTTCTTGTCCACCCACATGGCTGTATTCCCCTTGGTCTGTTGTATAAGAAGACTGTTTCTGGAACTAATTAATTCTTAAAGAGATCAGATGATACATCTCATTGTTAGCAATACATTTTTAATTGTTCATTTTACTCAAGCACCATTTGAACACAAGTCAATTTGCAATTTCATTAGACAACCAAAAAGGCCTGGGGTTGATTTCTGGTATTTTTTAAAAAAGAAAAGGATAAAAAGCAGAAAAAAAATTCATAAAGGATGTTAATCCTCTAATTAATTTTATGTATCAAGCAAGAATTAATGTGTCCTGCTATTTGAGCAGGAGTTTTCTTGCCAAGGAGTGAATTTTGTCATACCTTCCCCTCCAGAGAAACCTCTTTATAAGCTTTGCAGCCAAATACCCTGGCAACTAATGACTAGCTTTGAAGCAACATTCACAGACCATTTGCTTTGATGGCGTTTGGAGGCTTCTCTCACCTCATTCCAATTCTATTGTAAGTAGAGTACACATGCCATACAGCCTTTGAAAACTGATCGATACAGTAAGATTTGTCAGGTTGCAGCTGACTAGTATCACATCTTTTAACTCTTTTCTTGGCTGACATGTTGTACACATTTTTAAGTTAAACCTTATGAAGGGAGTTGGATAGATCTTCCTTACCATATTTTCAGGCACGCCAGTGTGACATGGCTCTTTCTTCCATATTTTAACATCAAAAGCTCATAATCTGTGTAAGTTAACCTTCCATAAAACTAAAATTATATGGTCATCATACATAATCTGATGATTGATTACAGCTGTCAGAAAGCCACAAATTGTGAATGTTTACTACGTTGCACCATGAAAATTATTACACACTTTGTAAAAATCCACCTAGAGTAAATAGACAGTTTACATTCATAGGTTGCAGAACGGAAGTATACATGTTTTCTTTGTGACTTTTGGCTCCCTTAAAATCAATGTTAAAACCCTTAGGTCTGATTTTTCATTTCAGTGTCTTTGTGTAATGTGCCTCAACCATACCTCATCTAATTTAATAAGATGCAAGCTAAGGAAGTACTTAAGTTACTTATCAAGGGTTTTAGATGACACGTTATTATTGTATTCAAAAGTCAATATTTGCTAATCATGTTAGTACAGGAACTGTTCCAGGCCTACAATTCTTAAATTGCAGAGATATTTAAGATTAATTAAACCTATCTCCCCTGGTCCCCTCTCTCCACCTCTATGGAATGAGTAAATCAATGACATCCTAAGCAAGCCCAGAGAGCCAGAGAGTCAAGTCTGATAGCCACTTACATCTTTTGAGCCTCTGTTTGCATCAGTGCTGAAGAGTTGAGCCTTTCATTTCGCCACTGTTGAAGGAATATTTGCATGTTTTGAGACCAAAGTTCACTAATTCACTTGACATAATTAGAGAAGAATGATCAGCCCTGGGCTTATAGCGTGGACTATATTATTTTTTTAAGTCAGGAGAATGCTGAAATAACATATGGCCTGGTTTCTTTTTTCTTTTTATATGACAACTTGTGGGTAAATTTGTGGCAGCCAAAGCTAAAAGGTCACCTGCCCCTTCTCAAGCTGGGCATGATGAGAACGGGTGACTGGGTCCACACCCTGGATGGGTTATGCTTTTATGTCTTCCTTCCAAGGACCTCTTGACCCTCTTTTATATAAACCTTGGAGCATAAAAAGCCAACTGTTCAAAGACAAAGGTTCACTTTACTTTTAGACAGTAAACCCATTATACAAGAACCATTTTTAACCTAATGTTATGTACAGAGCCCAGGACTTGACTGAGATTAAGTGATAAATGAATGTGAAGTCTTATTAACATGTATTGACTACGAAAAAACTGGGAAACAGAGTCCTTAAGTGATGACTTAGAGCAGTAGCTAGTTCAGTTCCCTCAGGGAGAAAGACTAGTGCATTAACCCAATACGTCACACAGGATATATTTACAGGTAGTTAGTGAAAACAATAATGCTATACAAACTGAATATCTGGAACATGAATCAATGTAGAGCAGCTAATTAGGTTATAAATGCATTGATTTTATTTTTAAAATGTCCTCAAATATAGTCTGCGAGTAAGCATACAGAAATGGGGCTCTTAAACTGAGAAAAGCAACAATCAGATTATTCTCTGCCACTCTCCAATCAATCCAGAAGAGTTAGGTAAAATACTCTGATGCATATTCTATATAATCAGAATGACACGTCCTATTAATATTCCAATTACTGTTGAACTATTAGCAATGCCCGAGTCTGGTGTCTTAGAGCCTCATAGCAGTAATCCGGGAACCTCATGTCATCTTTTGTATTCATTCAATTTAAAATGAGACAATTTTCCCTGTAAAGCATTTTTATTAAACATTATTTTATGCATGGATTTAACATCCTAATTGATTTAGGGGGAGTCTCAGAATAAGTTGCTAACTCCTTTTGTTCTTTTCATCGCTGAAAGAGGTCAGTAGCTGTGATCTTATTTATAAATTTAAATGCCAATTTTTAGCACAGTGAGTTATTATTAGAATAATAGTTATTCATGTTCATAAAGAGTCTCTACACTGTAAAAACCAGGAATCTAATAATTTAATAAACTAGTCTAGAGGAAGAATGGGCTAGAGTTGTCAACCTCATCTTAGAACACATAAAAATCATAAAATCATACAAATAACAGTGACTTTGGAAAAAGCACTGAGATGTTTCCACTCTTCTGAATATTTTCTCAACATAAAATTTGCTTATTTTCACTTTGAAACTCATCATTCATAGGGATCTATCCAATGTCATAGATAAAATACAGTTTCATAAGCTAAATTCCAAACTAGCTGGAAAAGTCAAATTTGGCATCATATTCATATGTGTCTGTTCAGGCTTTTAGGAAGTTTGCTTTATCTTCAGTTCAGTTACATGGGGTTGTGTGATGATATACACATCACAAAAGTGATAACATTCACTTTTGTTATCTCACCCTGTGTAGCTGCCCCTGCTTGTTAATATCATGGATATGGTACTGGATGTGGGTGCCTTGGCACAGGATGGGAGAAATGGAGATAGAGGTGCATGGATTTCAGAGATGTTTGAAGGGGTAAAGTTTAAAAGACTAGTAAGTTGAACTTGGGATATAGGTAAGAGGGAGGAATCAAGGAAGGTACTAGAGTTCTGCCTGAGTAACTGAGTAAACAGCCATTTCCAAAGATGGAAAATGCTGGGGCATGGGGTCGAGTATGCGGGTGTCAATGTAACAGAGAATTCTCTTTGAACATGGTAAGTTTGAGACGCCCTAGTGGATATGTGAAAGGTGCAGTCTGAAGCTCAGAAGTTAGGTCTTGACTAAACATGTCAACTTGAACATTGTGAGCATCTAGACAGTATTTTAAGCTATGGAAATGGATGAGCTCTCCCCCAGGCTTGAGTGTACACAGAGAAGAGTGGCTGGAACAGCACCCTGCAGAATCAACCCTTAAAACATAGGCAGTAAGTAGCCTTTGCATAGAGGTCAGAGGTGCTGCTCCCGAAACTGGACCAAATGATATAAGATGAGATATGAAAGGCATTTCTTTCCTCATACCCTAAACTATGCCAAATTCAGACATTTGTTTGTGAGGATTGCTTCGTTGTTCTCATTTGTTTAATTAAACTTTCAATTTAAAAATCCAAGCAATCGATTTGAAAATGAGTATAATAAAAGAGTAAAAAGAGGCAGGGGGACATGCTGCCCCATCCTTTGTAATTGCTGTTCCTTCTGCCTGGAAGAAGCGTATGTCTTGCTCCCTCATTTTCTTCTGGTGTCTGTGCACATGTCACCCAATCAGTGAGGACTTCACTGACCACCTTGTTTCAAATACTAACCCTATCAATATCTAGATACCTTCCTCTGCTTTATTTTTTCTCCATAGAACGTATCGCCATGTGATATACATTTACTTGTTTATTTGCTTATTTCTGTCTCCCCTCACTAGAATGTAAGCGCCACAAGGAAAAGGATTTTGTTTCACCGTTGTGACCAGAACACCCAGAAAAATGCTTGACACATAATACGTGCCTAATAAATATTTTTCCAATAAATAAATGAAAGAATGAGCCAGCAAAGGAGATAAAAAGAAAAAGCTAGTGATGTAGGAGGAAAGCCTGGAGGTATCTCCAGAGTCAAAAGGAAAGTGTGTTTGCAAATGGAGAGTGATCAAATATGTTGAAAGCTGCCAAGGCGACTGATGGGATGATAAAGCACCAGGACTATCAGATTTGGCATCATGAGCCATTGCTGACCTTGAAGAGAGCAGTTACAGGGTGATGATGGGAACAAGAGTCAGAATGATTAGGGCTGTAGAGAGAATGGGAAGTGCAGGAGTGGAAACAGAGTCAGAAGTAACTGATGTTACTGAAGTTTTGCTGTGAAGAAAAGAAGAGATCTAAGACAGTAGCTGAAGGGGACTATGAGACCAAGGGAGGGTGTGTTATTTATTTTTGCTTTGGATTTTTAAAGTGATATAGTTGCTATCTCCTGCCCCAATAATGCTGCATATGAAAAATCCACAAAATCTCAGGGGTATTTGACAACACAAATTTATTGCTTCTCTGCCTGGAGTGGTTAGCTAGGCAGCTCTGCTCCATGTCCAAACTGTGGCTGTTTGTTGGCTGATCTAGGCTGGCCTCAGCTGGGATAACTGGAATCATTGGTCCCCAACCCCTGGGCAGCAGACTGGTACTGGTCTGCGGTCTGTTAGGAACTGGGCTGCACAGCAGGAGGTGCAAGAAAAGCAAGGTGAAGAAGAGCAAGGAAAGCTTCATCTGTATTTACAGCCGCTCCCCATCGCTCGCATCATGGCATAAGCTCCACCTCCTGTCAGATCAGTGGCGGCATTAGATTCTCATAAGAGCACAAACCCTACTGTAAACTGCACGTGTGAGGGATCTAGGTTTCTCTTTATGAGAGTCTAATGCCTGATGATCTGAGGTGGAGCTGAGGTGGTGATGCTAGTGCTGGGGGGGTGGCTGCAAATGTAGATTGTCATTAGCAGAGAGGTTTGACTGCAGAATAAATGTAACGTGCTTGAATCATCCTGAAACCACCCACCATCCGTGGAAAAAATTGTCTTCCATGAAACCAGTCCCTGGTGCCAAAAAGGTTGGGGACCACTGACTGAGATCACTCAAGTATGTTCTGCATGTCTCTCATTCTCCAGCAGGCTAGTCTAGGCATGTGATTGTGATGTCTAGGGCATGACATACACGTGGAAGCAGGCAAGACTTCCTGAGCCCTAGGTTCGGAACGGGCATTCCGTGGCTTTCTCCTCATTCTGTGCAAGTCAGGAGGCCAACCTAGCATCAAAGGGTGGTATGATATTGTGAAATATTTGTGTAACAGATTTGATCTTCATCTCATTTACTGACATACAGCTCCTAAAATCCTTAGACTCACCAAAGTGATGTTTTTATATATACTAATGATTGACTGGTGGCTGGCAGACCCTAGGCAGCTTCAGGATGGGGGCTGGTCTTGGAAAGACCAAGGCAGGATTAGAAAGCTGGGACTTTTAACTCCATCCCCAACCTCTAGGGATGGGAGAGGGCTGAAGGTTAAGTCGACCACCCAATGGTCAATGATTTAATCTATCATGCCTACGTAATGGAGCCTCCATAAACACTCAGAAGGACAGAGTTCGTCTGAGCTTCCAGATAGCTGAACACATGGAGTTTCCTGGACAGTGGCATACCTGGGAAGCACATGGAAGCTCTGCGCCCCTTCCTCCGTATGTACTTGTATTCTTCTTCCATATCCTCTGTAATGTTCTTTATGATAAACCAGTAAAGGTTAGTACATACTTCCCTGAGCTCTGTGAGTCGCTCTAGCAAATTCATTGAACCCAAGGAGGGGGCTGTGGGAACCCTGACGTCAGAAGCCAATGCAAGCCCTGGGTTATTTTGCTTGTGCTTCTGACCAACTGGCTCTAAATCAGGGTTCCCTCAACTAGTGGGACCTGACATTATCTCCAGGTAGATAGTGTCAGAATTGGATTGGAGGATGTCCAGCTGGTGTCTACTGCAGAATTGATTCATTGCTTGCTGGTGGGGAAAAATCCCCACACATCTGGTGTCAGAAACATGTTGTAAGAATACTGAGAGGAACATGTTCCCCTCCACACACACTAAGGAGTTATTTCATCTATTGCCATGAAACAAACTATCCCTAATCTTGGTAACATAGAGTAACCATTTGATTATCCTTACAATTTCTTTGAGTCAGGAATTCAGACAGGGCACAGTGGGGTTAGCTTGCCTCTGCTCCATGTCATTTAAAGCCTCGGCTGGGAAGATGCAAAGGCAGTGGCTGGAATCATGGAGAGGCCTTTCTACTGACAGTGATGTTGGCTGTCAGCTGGGACCATGGCTGGGGCTGCTGGCTGGAACACTAGTACGTGGCTGCTCTTTGTGGGAAAGGCTTTCTCATAGTATGACAGCCTCTGAATATTTGGATTTCTTATGGGGTAACTCAGGGTTTGGAAGGCTAGAGTCCTAGTGAACAAGGCCAAAGCTTTGTCACCTTTTATCACCTAGCCTCAGAAGTCATACTGTATCACTGCTGACACATTCTATTGGTTATGAACTGTAGAGGAGAAAAGATTTCTTTCCTCACCCATTGTAAGGGTCATGGCTGACACCCCTATAACAAAAGACAGATAAACAAGAGAAAAGTATATAAATTTATTTAATATAAATTTTAAGTGACCCAGGAGCCTTCAGAAATGAAGACCCAAAGACCCAGGAACAGTTATGCACAAGTGTGATTGGAGGACAAAAGGGTATGGTCTAATAGTAATAACCTGGAAGAAACTTAGCAAGGCCTGTTGGTTCAGATTCCTGATCTATCTTTGTGACACACCTTCCCTCCAGGTTTAGGGCAGCACACCTATCACATGAGGTCTTCAGGGAAGAAAGGAGGGAGGGGGTCAGAGAATGACTTTCCATTATAGAAGAAGTAGTGAGGGAAATTCTAGTTTCTATGGCCCATTTCAGGGGAGAAAAGGGTGAGGGGAATTTCACTTTCTATGACCTGCTTCAAGAGAGAAGGGGCAGGAGGTCAGAGAGACCTTCCTGTTTCCATGGTTGTTCTCAGTTTCCTTCAGTTTAAAACACTCAGTATGCCAAGGTGCCATATGGGTGATATTTCCTGCACGCCATCACAATGAAACAATTGTCAAGCCTGCTTCTGATTCAGGTAGAGGGGAATCACACGCCACTGTTTGATGGGGAAGTGGTGAGTTTAGGAGGAGATGGGTGCGTATGTGAGCATGGGAGTTGGAATGGGATGAAGAGAGATTCAGTAGTTTGCTTTCCAAGACTTCCTTGGGGTATATAAACCTTCACTGGATGTGGCTCTTCCCTGACTACTCATTCTGCCTGAGAGCAGCTGACAAAGACTAGAAGACTTTTTACCCTACAAGAAAAGAAAACATATGTTTTAGATGAGACTGGAGCCTCCAGGATAGAGTTCATCCAAACTGACTCCACCTACTTGGCTTTGAAGTGAAGTCACTGAGATGCTCGTGGGCATGGCTGCTGTGGAAGCTTCTTTATACTTAAAAGCTATAATAGAATATATATGCAAGTCTCAGCAAGCACAGTATTAGAAGGGGTAGTTCTAAAGGTTTAATTCAGTGATTTACCCAGGGTCTTCTCCCGGGACACGTTTAGGGTGGCCTTGGCATCCAGAAATTCAAGTGTAGCAATGCCCCACAGCCACATTTAACGTTAGATTAATTTTGCGAGTCCATGTTGGGTCTTTGCAGTTATTTGATCATTTAATTTAACTTTAGCCACAGATATTTGTATGGGCTTTCTCTTACTTCATTTATTATACTTACTTATAACTTATGTCAGTATTTTAAAAAAATCACATTTTGGATGTGCTGAACCTAAGCACCTCCTCCTTTTCTTTTTTAAGAGACAGGGTCTCACTCTGTTGCCCAGGCTTGAGTACAGTGACCTGGTCATATAGCTCACTATAACCTCGAACTCCTGGGCTCAAGTCATCCTCTTGCCTCAGCCTCTTAAGCAGGTACAACTATAGGCATGTGCTACCACACCTGGCTAATTTTTAAATTTTTCTGTAGAGACAGGGTCTCACTATGTTGCCCAGGCCAATCTCAAACTCTTGGCCTCAAGCAATTCCTCCACCTCAGCCTCCTAAAGTCTTGTGATTATAGGAATCAGCCACCGAACCTGGCCTGAAACCTTTAAAAGTAGTTTTTGCCTTTTCTTATGGGTTTTCTGAATTAAACCATTGAAAATAAGACCACTGAAAATAAATTCACATGTGTTGTAAATTTATACTATATATGTATAGTCTCTAAAACTGTATACAACTATATATAATAAATACATATAATGAATTATATGTATAAAATATATAGATGTATAATACATTTTTAAAAATTTGACTTTCAAAAGAGAAAGTTTCAATTCTTTTGTGTTACATATTGGATATTAATGAAAAAATAGATGCCAAATTATTGAAAAAATATCCTATTTTAAGAAAATGGGTTTTTTTTCATGAGTAGGGAGAGAGGTATTTATATAAATCCCATCAAACATTACTAATATTTATAAAATATCTTGTAGTTAAAACAAGATTTTTTTTGAGTGGTTCTCTGCATAGGTCTCTGTGGTACGTATGGCAGCATTATTGCTATATCCTCATTTTACAGATGTGAAAACTGAGGGTCAGAACATTTAAATGATTTAGTTTCACAAACTAAAAAAATAGCAGAGCTAGAATTTTAACCCAGTTTCTATTGTATCCCATTATATGAATTATGTATGGTTGTAAACATATGCCTAAATTTACACGTTTATATAAATGTATGTAATCACATGGGTCAATTTTATATAATCCATAATGACTTATCTAATTATGTATATGTTTATAGAAATGAATATACTAGTAATCATTTAGATTTTAAGCAAAAGTACTCAGATATTTTTATACATACTTATATCTATTTTTCACCTACTTATCTATCAACTTCCATTTGATATCTGAAAATGTTTGCATCCAATACACATTTTGATTAGAAAAATCTTTCAAAGATTATAGCTAATAAAGATGCCTTTAGATTCTTGAAAGTTGAACATAGAGAGTTAATGTTCAAACTTGGCATTTTACCTACTCTTTTTGAGCTAATGGGATTCAGCAGTTAAAATTTCATGAAAATTTATGAGGAGGAGCCAAGATAGAGAAAATAGTGTTTATACATAATCCACTGTTGACCTCAACAAAGCTTTGGTACAGTGCAACATTTAAGACTTGCCCATAGACTCAAGGGCAAAGAAGTTAAGAATATAACCAAATAGCCAGGAGGTAAAAAGCAAGTATGCGCATGTAAGTGAAGAGAGAATGATAGGTGTATGCAAAAGCAGAGAGGATCTCCAGGATTAGCTGCTTTCTAAAAATAATAATAATCTTGATACTAGGAAAACAGCCAAAAGAAAAGAGAGTCGACAATACCAAACTACAAAACTCAGTTCTAAACCCATGAAAGGCAAAAATACTTTCTTTTTCCCAAAAGAAGCTTAATATCTGAGAGATAACATAAAAAAAGAGTTAAGGTAATTAGGGTTTCGAATACATGACAAAGTGTCATGTACCTTTGACTCACTGTATCTCCAGGATTCTAAGATGCTATCCTAAGTTCTTTTTGTTTTGTTTTTTTTAATTTTTTTCTTATTTATTTATTTATTGTTTACAGTATGTGACTTTCAACCCACTAAGAAGCTCTTTGTGGAGGAAAACACCACATTAAATGTGCATGATGACGCTAGGATGTATTCTGATTGCAGAAATGTGAAAATGTGTGGTGGGGAGTCAGTGCCTCTTAAAATCAAGAAAATAAGGTAAATATTTGACTTGAACCACTTAGATTAAGAGAAACATGTATTTGGTGAATAGCACTCAAACGATAACAAGGTTTAACAGAGAGCAGAACTCTCAGTGAGGTACAATTAAACAAGCAGTTAAATAATCTAACACACAAGTGCTTAAACAAGCAAACAATCACAGACTGCCTCCATCACCGCTCGGTGTGCAGAGCGTGAGTCACAAGAAATTATTTCAGCACCGTTGAAAGGAAGAGCCATGTTGTGCTCAATTCTGGTTGACTTCTTGCAAATAAGGATATTAGAGAAAAAGAGAAGTTTGTGGCAGAAGGTAGATAAAGTTATTCAGTGACTCAAACAAATTAATTATAGAGAAAAAGCTCAAAAACTAGGTGCGCCTGTGGTGACCTCATTGAGGTAAGCTAGGATGACAGCTGTTGCAAGGGTGGATACCCTGAAGGGATCTGCATTTATAACAACTATAAAGGGAAGCATAAAAGTCCCCAAGAGAGGCATGCTTGAGTAAAATTTAATTGATATCTCTCATCCATCCCCTGATATTAGTTAATATTGGACAGAAACAGTTCTGAGAAGTGATTAAGATGAATGCAAACAATTTAAATATGGACCTGATTAAGAATTCACAGAGAGCAAAATAAACTATCACAAAGGCACATCTTTTAACATTTTCTTCATCTAGACTTTTGCCGACCCTGAAAGGACACTTTACTCAAGGAGAAAAAAACATACCCCTGTATTGTCTGGAACTGATGTGTAAATTCATGCTCTATGTTGACTTGACTTCCAACTGGGTTTTAATATCAGCAAAGTTTTTTTTCCTTTGTTTATCCTTGAGATTAAAATATTACACAAAATGGCAAAACCTAGGTCGTAGTTTGTTATAACTGCTGTTCAGACACCACATTTCAGCTGTTACACACCATGCTGTATGACTCTCGGATACTTTAGCGCCCAAATAACTGCTCCCTCTCTCATTTAAGTCATTTGTACTTGGATCACAGTGATTTCAGCTTTTAGTGCTCCCTCTCTCATTTAAGTCAGGTGGAGGTTAGGAGCATGACAGAGAATGCCTGTATTATCTTAGAGCAGACATGTATTGTCATAAACAGGATGTTGGTAGAAATATGAATGTTTAAGTTGCTGCTGGTGTAGGCTCAGAAAGAAATGAGAAATGATTTTGGAAACTTGGGGAAAGAGGATCTTTGCCATGCAGAGGCAGAAAGTCTAGCTGAATCATGTTCTGTAATGACCTTAGATATTTAGCTGAGGATATTTCTAAGCAAAATGGAGCAGTCTGGTTTCTTTTGCTGTTTATAGTAAAATGTGACAAGAAAGAGTTAAACTAAGGGAAGAATTGTTAAGTAAAATGGAACAAGGACTTAATTTTAGAAATTCTCTGCCTATCAGATGGCAAAACACACCAAAATTAGTATATTCACTGTAAGGAAGATGTGCTCTACAGAGAAGGTCAAGGATATGGCTGGAAAACCTTTTGCTGAATAGATTAGGTGTATGACTCATGGTTATGCTCAACCATCTCAGCAGAAGTGAAGAGTGGAGACAGGATGATCCAGGAAAGACCTTTGGAAGACCCTCTTGTCTAATAGTGTGAATCTCATGATATATACAGGAGACCCACAAGGTTTTGAGAATGTTATGCCAACACTACTATTTGTTATATAAACGCTGTTGGCTTGGATCAAAAAGAACAGAAAAAGGGTGAAAGAAGGAACTATTGGACTCCCCAAATTCTACAAGCAAGAAACCTGATAAAACCACTCACCTGCAAATGTGTGCTACCCTTCAAGAAAAAGAAAGTATGACCCTGAAGACAGAACCTTAGGCCCAGAGGACAAAGCCATGGAAATGTGTATTGTATAAAATATGTATGTATTTTTACATAAATAGTATTTTATCTCATTCTATTTATTTTATTAATTGAACACTGTGATTTTAAAATTCAATTATGTTTAATATGCACACATCTAATCTGTTGCTCCCACCTCTCAATACTTCCAGTGGACATTTTTATATATGTCCCTTGTGATGGTCAGTCAGATTAGTTCTCTCTGGCAGCACATGGTAGGACAGTAATTTCTGACCCCCTTATTGTCAAATGGGCCATGTGCCTAGTTCTGGCCAACGAAGTGTATAAACAGCGACATATGTCATTTCTGGGCTAGAGCATTTAATTGCCCTTGGAGAACTCCCCAAGTACGTACTTTTCTTTCTGGCACAGGGATAAACCATGTTCAAAATGGGCCTGCTCTGCCATCATGGTTGCAAAGAGACTTAGAGGAGCAGAGAGGCCTCTGATAATGTGTGTTGAACACATAGCATGAACAAGAAATAGATTTGTGTTGTTTCAAACCACTGAGACTCAGGGGTCCTTTATCTTACAACACAATCAAGCCTGTCCTGACAGATACATCTTCTAAGACACTGAGTGAGAATACATGTAGGATATATATACCCAGGAGTGGAACTGGTGCGTATATTTCTAAGCTTCTGACAGATTGCTCTCCAGAATGGCTGCCCCAGCCTACAATGTCTACATCCCCCATCCTTGCCAACATTTGGCATTTTTTACCTTCTAATTTGTGTCAGTCTAATTGGTATAAATGGATATCTCAGTGTTTCTTCATTTGTTTTTCCCTGCGTAAAATTAGTTAAGCAATTATTATGCTTGTTAGCCTTTGAGGTTCGGTTGCCTATGAATTTTCTTTGTTCATATCCTTTGTCCATTTTTCTATCAAAGTTTCTGTGATTTTCTCATTGATTTGTGGGACTTTCTTTTATTTTATAGAAAAATCTTTTGTTAGATTTAAAAATGGCAAATATCTTCTCTCATACTGCCATTTGTCTACTTACTCTTTCCATGATGACCTTAATTGAACAGAAATCCTTAATTCTGTTCCATAATCAATGCGTCAACTTTCTGTACTTCCGTGATTTTGTTTAAGAAATCATTTGTCACTGTTAAGTCACAAATACATTTTTATATACCCTATTCCAAAGCCTAGAATGCTAGAACACTGTAGTGTTAAGTGTTTGAGTAATATGATTTCTGGTACCTTTATTTTTCCTTTTGATATTTAGTGAGCACTCACTATGTGCTATATGAAGTATTTATCTTATTTAATTCTTACAGGATTGCTTTCAGGAAGACATCATTAAAAAGCCATTTTACAGAGAAGGAAATTGAGCCTCACAGGGCCATGCAAATTTCCCAGTCATATAGCTAATAAGTGACTGAATTTGGATCCCAATCAAGTGGTCTGATGTCGGAAGCCAGTCTCTGAGCCATCACTCTCCATGTGCTGTTCTCACCCATCCCATTCTTAACAGCTACCCATGGTGTAGCACCTCCAGATCCCTCATGATTTCCATGTGTGACATACTCTTTAAATAAATGTGTGTCTTTGATGTTTTTAGGGCAAGGTGAGAGCTTGAGAATGTCCTTTCCTCCCTCCCTCTTGAGAGAACTCCTTATTCTTTAGGTTAGCCTGCCTCGGGTGACGCTTCCACTTCCCTTTCTTACCAGACCCTCCAACAACCGACCAAGTTAGCACATTGTGCGTGGCTCTAATATAGCATTTTGTACCATGTTGTTTTTACCTCCACTTCTACAGGGCTTCTAAACTCTTCCAAACTTCAAGCTCTTTGATATTCTGAGGAGGATATCAAAATTATCTTATTAAAATTTGTTTCTCCGACATCTAGTATAAAACATCTATAAAAATAGATAACTCTTAGTTGAAATAAATTCAATAAATTTAATTTCCAAAACTTTTGAGCACACCTCATAAAACTCTGTTTGATGTCACTGTTCATAGACATAAGATAGTATGACTTCAAGGTTCAGTTAATTGATCTCTGTTTATGAAGTATCCGTGTGTGTCACACATCAAGCAAGGTCTGCCTTTAGGAATCCTTTACGAACAATGCCATCATTTCTTAAATGTACATATGTGGCAATGAAGAAAAAAAGAGGAGGTCTCTGCACTCCTGGAGGTAGGGGGAGGAGACAGACAGTGAATACTCATATATCACAAATGGAATTCATTGTAGGAGTGCTTTCAAGGAGAAGTACACGGTTCTCTGGGAACAAATAACAGGGGATCTATCCAAGTGTAGGGTCAAGGGAGTGGATTGGAGGAGTTCCTGACGAACGTTTGAGAGATGAGTCTCTCATCCAGGCAGGGCAAGAACAAGCCAGGCAGTAGGAACAGTATGGGCCTCAGGCATGCGGTGTATGCTTTTATCTAGAAAATCCCTGCAGATCACAGGGTTGTCTCCTTGAAGAGGAAAACAAAGAAAGAGTTCCACTGGGATGTAAAAATCCCACAAATTCTTGCTTAACAAACACATTCCATTTTAGTGATTAGTGTCATGAGGTCCATCTCTTTAAGACGGAGGACTGTAAAATATTCCTTTGTTATAACATTGTAATTTGTCATTATGAGTTTATTTTAATTAAAGTATTTGAATAAATCTGAATTATTAAATATTTAATTAAAGCATTTGATGCAAATCAAATCAGAGAAACCAGGTTTCTCTAATGTTCTTCAAACACACAAACACACACATATTCACACACTCACGATAACACATTCTCACATACATTCACAGTCGGTAATGCACCCTCATTCACACACACCATCACATGCACACACACACTCACATATTCATACTCACACACTCTCATGCATATTCATACACAATAATACAACCCCACACTCACACACATACTTGTACACACTCTCATGAACATGCACACATTCTAATGGGTGTAGTGTATATACATGCACTTCACCCCTGGAAGCACAGATCATTTATTTATTCAATATTTTAACAAATACTTGTCAATAACCTACCGAGAAGCCAAACCCTAGAGATACAGCAAGAAACAGGAGTCATCTCAGTCTTCATGAGGCTGGCATTCTAGTGGGAAGAACAGAGATCAGGGAGAAAATAAATAAATACAGATGATAATTCCAAGCCTTGAGGAAAGCAATGGAGAAAATGAGCCAGGGGATGAGATGACCAGTTACTGGAGGAGGGCCCTTGGATAGGAGAGACAGAGGCTTCCCTAGAAGCCCCAACCGAGGCCGGAACAGTAATAATGAGCCAGCCATTAAGAGAACAGGAGACAGAACAGTGCAGGCTGAGAGAAGAGCAGGTGCCTGGAGAAAAGGTTAATGTAGACAAGGAACCAAAATGTGGTCATCGTGGCCGAACTTTAGAGAGCAAGGAGGAAAGTGGAACAAGATGAAGCTAGGAAGGGAAACAGGAGTCAAATTAAGCCAGGCCTGTAGGTCATGGGACTGAGTTTGGATTTATTCTAAGAACAAAGAGAAATAAAGGACAGTTGACGAGTGCCGCCACGTGATAGGACTTGTGGTCTGCTCTGGGTAAAGTCTGGAAAGTGGACTAGAAAGGGATGAGAGTGGACGTTGGGACCCCGGAGGAGGCTAATGCCATCTGCCAGGAGGGGCGGTGACCTGGGCACCAGTGGTCACAGCAGGGTGGGGAGAAGAGCATGGATTTAGGACTGATTTTGAAAGTAAGAAAGACAGGCCTTTGTCCCAGCTGTGCTGTGGTGGTGAGAGGAAGATAAGGTTAAAAATGCCTCCCAGGTCTTTTGTTTGAACACCTGAACAAACTGTGGTATCCAACCCTTATTTAATCACCTGTCTGTGTCATAGTAATGGCTCATATTTATCCAGAGCTTCCTGGGTGCCAAGCATATGTTTTATGTGTATTATCTGATTGTTCTTCACAACATCCCTAAGTGAAGTAGGTCCTATCATTATCTCTGTCTTACAGATGAAGAAAGTAAGGCTCAGCGAGGTTAACGTCCTCAAGTTCCAAGGACTTGTCTGTAAGTGGTGGGACCAGAGTTTAAATGCAATACTCTGAACCCAGAACCACCTTGGTAAGACAATGAATAATCACGCTTCAGGTACCTATCATTCTGCATTTTAATTGCCAAGATCCTTATTACTAGCTTCTATTTTGTCCTTAAGTCAATTCAGATGGTGATCATTTCACTACAGCTTGTACCTTCACCCAAGACACGGAAGAACAAGAGAAGTATTGGTAAGTTATTCCTCTATTTGTGCTAGAAAACCAAGTAGCAAATGGATTAGAATTATATGTGGAAATGAAGTTTGAGGATTATGTCTGTTCCATCTCTGATTAATATAAATAAGGGAATTAATCATATATAAATTTTATCTATATTAAAACAAATGATTTCACAGATGAGTGCTTTGGGTGTATTTTCGCCTTTACTAATTAGGGTTGGGAGAACACTGTGGCACAAATCAGAGCATGTTATTAAATACAGTATTACTCCTACTTAATTAGATTATTCCTTTTCTTGTACTGCTGGAGCTTCTTCTCCCCATTCAGCAATACACAAGGCATCCTTGACTTGTGACTCTCCTTTCTCTGAGCTTACTCCTGACAGCACCTGCTTCTCTGACTCCAGTTCCCACCACCTGGCCAGAACTCACCCTTCCTGCCTGGACCTCTCAGGATCTGTGCTGCTTTTCTTGTCCACTTGGCTCCAGGCAGAGCAGAGAGGGTTGGGGAGGGGGAGTGCACCCTTGGCAGGCAGGAAAGCAGAGATTAGCTGTAAGAGGAGGAGAGCCAAGTCCAAAGTCCTATCTAAGAAATTTAAGTAAAGTTTTGTCTGCACTATGTGTGCAGGCCCCGTGAGACAAACCAACATTCAGATTCTGAATGCTGAACTGTTACTGCGTGTGGAGTTAGTTCACTGTTCTGTGCTCAATTTAATATTTATAATTGAGCACACACGATGTTAAGGAGCATAGTCCATGTGTCTAACTCTAAGAATAACTCCTATCCCTCATATATAAAGAGAACAAAATATAATCTAACTAGAGACGGTTCTGGAAAGGCCAGTGAGAGGCACAGAGGGATGCTTGGCTAGAAGGTTTATAGGACAAAAGGGGGAAAAAGGCCCAATCCATTATGCCCATCACACTGTTGTTAAGAACAACTCTGAACAAAATAGAGGTTAGATTAATGCCTAAAGGAAAGAATGAATGTATTTTTTATACTATGTTCAATCCGCCTCCCTCCACCCACAAACCAGGATGTCTCTCTCAGAGGATAAAATGGGCAGAAGGAACACAAGGCAAGGAATACAGAGAGAATTAAAAACAGGGCAGGGAGAGGAAGTGAAAGACACCAATCAATTAATCCTTCGTTTGTCAAATCAGAGAAAGCCTTGGCATTCAGTAATGATGAATCAATGTTGCTGACAGATACATAATGTTAGGATCCCAACAATCTATTTCCCCCATCAACAGAAGAGGCAGGTAATTACCACCTTATCAGAAGGCTTAAAAATACAGGCGGGAAGGCCACACAAGTACTAGGCCCATTATCTGCCTCATCCTGTTTACAGATTTAGGACTATGTTCTAAACTCTAAACACTGCTAGAGAGGGTTGGGATGGGGGTGGGAGGAGTTGGTTAAAATCCACAGGTCAGCCAGGAGTGGTGGCTCACGCCTGTAATCCTAGGACTCTGGGAGGCCGAGGCAGGAGGATCACTCAAGGTCAGGACTTCCAGATCAGCCTGAACAAGGGTGAGACCCCGTCCCTACTAAAAATAGAAAAAAATTTGCTAGGCATAGTGGTGAACACTAGTAGTCCCAGCTACTTGGAAAACTGAGACAGAAAAATTGCTTGAGGCCCTGTGTGCCTGTGAATAGCCATGCACTCCAGCCTGGGCAATAGAGAGAGACCTCATCTCAATTAAAAATAAAATAAAATAAAATAATTCAGAAAAGAAAATAATACAAAAATCCCCACTAGATGTACCTATAAGAAATAACTCCCAGAGTATATTGGGGTACACATTGCATTTTCCTCCATAGTGAGATGGAGACTCAAATTATTTAAATTTATATGTTAAAACCCTTTAAGACTAGAGGGAAAAAAAATGCCAGAAGGTAAGAAAGAAAAATGTAATAGTGATATGTTCTACTTGGTGGTATTACAATACACAGTTAAGAACAATCGCTTCTATTTTTTCTGATTTTCTGAAATTTACATAATAAATTATCATTTTTTAAAATAGAAACAATTGTTTTTGCTGAAGAAGAAATATTATCTCCTTTTCTGAAAAATACGGAAAATAGCAAATACATTACTCCGCAAAAGTGGTTCATACAGCCCCTGCACTGTGGTCACAATTTCCTTAACGTTCACCCTAGACCTAACTGTTGATTTTGAGTTTTATTTGCAAAATAAACAGTGAGCCAAAAGCAAAACACAGATAAAAAATTGAGCTTGATCGGATTTATTCTAAAAGCAGAGACTTTCCTAAGGCAAAATTCCTTAGGAAAACATTCCAACAGCTAAAAGAAAGCGATGAGCTTGTACTTAAACCAGGTGAATTCTCATTCATAAATTTATTTCCTACTCCTTTTACATCATTAAAAATTAAAAACTGCTGCACTTGGACTTTCAATTTAGTATTTATATGCTTCAAAGGCACCCAATTAATGTTTATTAGTGTGGTAAGTTTTAATAAATATATTTGGGATCAATTTGAACCAATATTGGAAATCAAGTCAGTAAAAAAAGAAGTTTTGCTCTCTAATACATACTTAGATGTTTTTAGATTGAAGATCAGGCTATTATAGGCCTATGGTATATAAATTTGTTGTTGGTTTCAGTGTTTACTAGTGATTGATGAATTTCACCTCATATACCAAATCTCCTATTCTACTCAAACCCTTTGCTTCGAGGAGCTCAGCCCACTTAAACATTTTTCATAAGAGTGTGCTCATCTCTTTAATACAAATTGATGGTCTGAGTTTTCTCTTGCTAATTTATAAACAATAGTTTCCCCTTCTGTGTTTGTATTATGGTGTTTTGAAAAATGGTTCCAAAATTTGAGAGGAGAAATAAAACAAATGCTCAACGGCTCCTTATTGTCTCTTAACTATTTAGTACATTTCTCAATATCCTGGATATTGTACATTCCCCTTCCCCTCCACACACACACTTCTTAGACAACATGCCTGTGTTTCCAGCCAGGATACTACAACATAGCATTTCAGTCCCACTTCATTCCTTTGCTCATCATGTTCTGCCCAATGCCTTGTCTTCCATCATTGACCTGCATTGTTCTGGCTCAAGGTTTCTCATGAGGTGGCAGTCAAACTGTCAGCGGATGCTGCGGTCAGACTTGCCTGGCGTTAAAGCATCCACTTACAAGCTCACTCACGTGGTCACTGGCTGTTGGCTAGCAACTCCATTCCTCACCACATGGGCCTCTCCGTAAACTGCCTCAGCATCCTCACATCTGGCTTCCTCCAGAGTCATAGAGAGAGAGGGAGAGAGAGAGAAGAAAAGAAAGGGAGAGAACAAGATCAAAGCCACAGGGATGTGAACACTAGGAGGTGTGGCTTACTGGGAGTCATCCTGGAGGCTGGTTACCAAGGCCACCACACTTAGAAGCCCAGACTGCGTCCCAGCTTCTCCTGGAAACTTTCCATCATCATTACTTTTCCATGATTTCTTTCTTCTCAAAACACCTTTAGAACAAATTCTCTATTAGTTACCTCTTAACAACGCCACTTTTTGAATTTTTTTTGTTTCACTTTAATCCTTCCCAGTGCAATGTAAAATCCTTAAGCAAAGTAACTAAGACTTACTTCAACTATGGAATAAATTTATTTCATAATTGCTATCTCAGTTTTAGCAATATTTGCCTTAGTAAATATTTAGATGAGTCTGCTTAAGGATAGCCTTGTTCAGTGGCTCTGAACACTGATGCCCTTTAAAATTACTTGGGGAGCTTTTAAAAAATACTGATGCTGGGGGTGAAATCCCCAAATGAATATTGGCATTGATTTAAGTGCTTCCCAGGTGATTCAAATGGGCAGTGTCAGTGGCTTAGAATATTTCCTGCCTCAATCACAAGATTAAGAAGAACCTATTTTGAATTATGATTTTTTGTTCATTATCCTGAAATCCCACTAAGCAAAAATTTGCTATTTTTTATACAGTTCTCTTATTTAAAAGAATTGAGACATTGATTAAGTATCCATAAGCACATTATGGAATCTAGTTTCATTCACATATATAGTTTTTTCTTCATACTCTATCACAAATAGAAATATGCATAATTACTTTTCCAAAATGTGCAATTATCGTTTCATCTAATAGAAAAATTAAATCACTAAATATAACTAATAAACAATTGCCCAAGAGGCATGAAAATCAACAATAATGGCTTTAATTGCAGTTCATAAAATTATTTCCAATAGACAACATTAAAATTTATAGTTTGAAGATTGTTTTCAATCCAGCCATTTAGGATCTGTCAGGAAAGGAAGTATCAATTTCACTTGAAGTACTTAAATCTCTTCCTTTCTTTTATATTGTCCATGAGGTTTTTAAATTCCCCACCAATTCTGCTTCCAAAAGCTCAAGGTTCATTCTCCCCAACCACAATCCATAATCCTTAAAAGAAAGGAGTAAAAAAGGGCCTTTCTGATACAAAAGAGTTTTTCAAAGACATGGCTTCTGTAGCTTGAGATGTCACAAGAGAAAGAGATTCTTTACTGCCTGGTTAGAAAAATCAGCTGTTTTTAATGGGTTATTTAATGGCTTTAGCCTTAGTTCTTTCACCACTCTATTCCCATCCCCTAATTTGAAGAAATAAGTTGTGAGCTCATTTACCTCTTAAGAATATGATGCTCCAATGGTAGAAGAGGCTCTTTTGAAAATGTTAACTACATTAAATCATAAGGCTAACATTTAGGTCCATGATTTTCAAATGTGGTGCACATCCTTTACATTTTTAGTAAAGTACTTATCTGGGACATACATCAGGCCTAATCAGCATCTTATGACATAAAATTTGCACCTATGGACACTGAAAGATTTTAAGATAGAACTAAGCTTTTCTCAATATCATGGTACCCCAAAATATTTCTGGGATCCCTCCCCAGCATAAATATATCAGACTAATAAATAAAAAGTATGTGATTCTTAAAAGTGAATGGAAAAAAAATAAAATTGCAGCTCTTGAAGACAAAATACAAATTCCGTTCATCATTGGTGTTCCTGATTAATAGATGAAATAATGCAGAATTATAGAAGGCTTGTAATAGTGCTTAACAGTAGACCAAAACAGAACTCACCCAGAACATTTTCTCCTTCATAAAAAGGGTATCCAGAAGATCTTTCTCATGCCAAAAAGCTTAAAAGCCAAATTTCTGTCCCACAGATGAAAATGAATAGGACTTGACATCAGACATTTTATTTTCTTACCATCCCTTAGCTTCATGTCTCACTGTATCTCAATTTACTCTCTCATTAGGCCACATTCTTTTGGTCTAAAGCTTCAGAAAGCTTAATTTTTAAACAAGGACTTTATATACTACCTCTAAAGTCACTAGTTTAGCATCTTAATTCTTCTGTTTCCCATTGACTTTTATGAAATAGAGCAAAATGCAATAAATTGTTTATATAGTTGTCCAAACATTTCTGCATATAACAGTAGTTGTAGTTAAAATAAACTATTAGTACAAGCTTGTCTGGAAAACAAGCATTCTAATTGTTTATTCAACTGACGAATGAAAACCTGAGTCTCGCAATAGAGTTCCAGGAGTATTTATGTGCAATACATGAAAGTACAGGTTTTAAATCTGTGCCCTGAAGAGAGATTTTTCCCCAAATAGTTGCAAAATAATTTGTGACAATTAAACATAGCTCCATGTTACTTAAATTCATTTATTATATATTTTAGGTCTAAATATTTGACTGGTTAAGGAAACAAAAATATAATTGTGACAAAGAGTGAAAGGTTAGAGATATAAATAATTGAGAGTTTCTTAAATAGGCAAAAAGAAACAAATAGAAATTCAAATGGGGAGTTGTGTTTGAAAACTGCATTTCCTGAAATATGCTTTAATCATCTCTGTCAATTGGAACAAGCCAATGGAGAAAACTTCTGTGTTGAATATTATATCTCAAATGAGCTGGCATCAAAAATGAAGGTGATGCTGTAACATCAGTATTTCTTCATTTTCTTCTTGTTAATCACTTGACACAGAGAAAGAGATGCGATAACACAAATACCTTTTGTTGGCAAAAGAAGTACTAAAACCATAAGCTGAAAAGAAAGTTTAGGTTTTCTGTAAGAGTGGAGATCAAGCAGGGATGTATGCAAAAGGGACAGGAGAAAGAACATCCTAAAAAGATTCACCAAAATCATACTTCTTAAAAGAAAGGGGCACTCTCTGAGGTACAACCTCCAAGTGCCTTGTTGGAAACAATGGAGATAGAATGCATGTGCTGGAGGAAGGAACTTCCCTGGATCTGGTTCACTTCTGCAAATGGAGAGGATGGCAATAAACAAGGAATTATGCAGATTAGCTATACTTGCAGAAGAAGTCTTTCTTGCAGAAAGTGATAACAGAAATTTGACATTGTGAATAACCTCCATTGTGCCTATCCTCCTTGACTTGGGAAAATTAAGACTAGACAAATTCATATACACAATTCTCAGTCCTCAGGATAATTCCAGCCAACATGGAATGTAGTCCTGAAGTCTCCCGTAAACAAAACCCCTGAAAATAACTGATGCTGGAGAAATTCATTCACTTTAAAGATAATTAATGAAAAAAGGAAGCATCACCAGAGTCACACACATACTCTACAAGGAAAAGAAGGAAACAAACGAGAAATATCTTACAAAGAATATTAGGAAGAAAAATGTTCTACTGTGTAACAGAAAAATTGGGATCAACTTTTTCACCACAAATTTAAAAAGTTCAATCAAGCGGTACCTTCTATGAAGAAAGAAGATGAAAATGCATTGAAGGTTTCACGGAAGAGAGCGTAAGACAATAGGAAGAGATAAAATGTAGTTTACCTACAAAGTGAAAGAAAAAAATAACATAGCCATTACAAAAAGGCAAAATAGGAAAAAGCACAATGGGGAAAAAATTGAAGAACACACAATAAAATAAATAGAAGACAGAAATAAGAAAAGCAAGGAAAATGAAATTAAAATAAACAAGTAAATTGGAATAGAGGCAGATTGACCCAAGATTTGCACAGAGTCCCAAAAAAAACAAACAAAAAATGAACAAATAATTTACAAACAAACAATATAACTTAAGAATATTTTACTGAAATAAAAGATTTGGACTCGTATCATGAAAGAACAAACTTTGACAAAGAGATATATATTCAACATAATAAACAAGACATATCCTATCAAACTTATAGGATTCCAATTAAAATGAAATGCATACTTGGGTAACCAAGCACAAAGATCAAGGGGTGGGAGTGAAGGATAAAGGTGGTCTCAGGCTTTTCCATAGAAAAAAATCAAAGCTAGATATTATAAAGGAATACTATAACATCCTCAAGAAAGAAAGTCGGTGGGGGCAGGGAGCCTAAGAATATTATACCTGGTCAAACTATGACTTAAAAAATAAAGCAATATACTGAAACTATAAGAACTCAAAAAATATTGTTCCCCTAGGTCTTTCTTGAGAATATACTAGAATGAGAAAATCTATGGAAAAGATGATTGATAATGGCCTTTAGTCTCAACATTCAGGACTAAGAGTAAAAAATATAGATGTAGGATTAGAGTTGTAGGAGAGTATAAACGTTGTATGCTCTTGTGGTACAGAAATACTATAATTAACAAAAGTGGGAAAGGCAACAAAAATGGAAAGGGCAAGAAGAAGGTGAGAAGTAGTGTAAGTTTTTTAATTTCCTCATCTTTAATAGGTGCAGATCAAAGCTCATCACTAAAAGCTAACAAATCATTAGTAGAAATATAATTATATATTGAGAGGTTAATAGCATGAAAGATAGTATAATCAACCCAAATCAAATGATACAGGAGAGGGAATGGAGAAGGGAAAAGGAAATATAATAACTTTATCATTGCTAATGAAAACAGCTTAGGTGTGTTTAAAGAAATGGGGAAGTAGAAGATTAGTGAATTATGTGATGTTCTTGCTGTAAAGATACTCATTAGAACAAAAGTATAAAACTTGCTAATTATCAGGAGAGATGAATAAACATACATATGAGGGGACTCTACATGAAATGTTTTCAACAAGCATAAAAACAAAAAGAAGCACATAAAATAATACAACAACTAAGACTAAATACATTTATCATCATAATAAATATAAATAAGTTAACTCCTCTATCAAGAGAGATGGACTCAACTAAGATTAGGGGATTCCAGTAATAAGTGCAAAAAGGGATAACAGTGATTGGGGAGCATAAATTAGTATCTGCCACAATCATCTGCATTAATGATGATAATAAGGCATTTAAAAAAACAATCTTACTTTTTATTAGAAAAAAATAAGATAAATAACATAATGAAAATTACCAGCAGGATATGTAACTCAGTCTAAAGCCTAAAATGTAGCTTTTTAAAAAAAAACTGAAAGCATCTCCATTAAAATCAGGAATATGATAGGATACCCTTAACAACCACAATTATTCAGCAGTTTTCTTGCAGGCATTAACCAATACTAATAGAAATATATAAATGAGATAAATAAAATTTTTAAAGGAGGAAAAGAACTTTTGAATTGTTTTGGTTATCTATTCATGTGTATAACACCCACCTAAATACTATGGACTTGATTAATTGATTATTGATTAATTATTGATTATCTCTTATAATTATGTGGATTAACTAGACAGTTCTGCTTTGCTCTCTAGAGTAATTGAAAGTTTCTATTATAAATAACTCAAATAGTTAACAATTCTAATATAAGATTCTAATATTAGATAACGTTTAACTATTTAAAGAAATATTTTCAATGCAGGATAAATTTTATCTGTAGGTCTTTGGAGGTTTATAGTCACATGTCTCCTCTTTAAAATGGGCACTTAAAGAAGAAAAGTAGGACAATATTTAGCTTTTCCTCTTTTAACTGAATAATAGCTATGTTCCAAACCCAAGATTTCTATGGTTAAGTTTGTAAACTGACTTTTTCAACTTGTTATACAAAGACATCATGACTTATGCATTTATTGTTCTAGACACAGAAGCTTGATCTACAAGCAGAATCTTGATCAAGAGCCCAGTATCAGAGAAATGAAAATGTTATAAATGAATAACATGACATGTTTTATCCCATAAATTGCTTAAAGTATTTGGTTCTCCTTAATGTGGAATATATCCAACCAAAAATGTGAGTTACATGAGATTTCAATAATACTTTCCTAAGGTAACCCACCCCTTTCATCAGCAGTATTCTGTCTTCTCTCAAATATAAAGACCACATCTAACCTTTCAAAAGAGGCAAATGTGTTTGTGATATTACATAGTTGCCTGGTGTTGAAAAGCTTTATTTCTTGCTATCTCAGAAAACAAAGAATAGTAAGTCTAGAATAATGATAAACATCTTTTTGGGTTTTTGGACAAGATCCAATTCAAGAAAATAAAAATGTTACTTTTTTGTCTGCCCCATATTTCTTCTTTTTGAAAACTGCCCCTACTGTATGTCACATGATTCTGGTAAGGTTCAGGGGTGGCTTGCCTATTCCAAAGGTTGCATGTGACCAAGCAGAGATAATCAATCCATTAGATAACAGCTAAAAACTCTGAACAAAATTATATGTTCAGCTACTTTCAGGCTCTAGAGAGTCAACAAAAGCAGGCAGATTTTTGATGGGAGCTCAAATTTGGAGGCAGTAACCTATAGAAAGAAAGTTTTCCTATTTGAATTTTGCTCTGAAATCAAACACAACTGTGGCAGAGTGCAAAGTAGCTAAATTGCCAAGGAAAAAAATCTACCATCTTTCTGTTCAGAGGAACTAAGAGAAGAAGCCAAGGCAAACAGAACTGCCAGAGAGAGAATATCAGAACATAGCCAGATTGGGCAAATTTGAAATTCTGTGTATAAATTCTGTCCAAGTCTCTGGCTGACCCTTGAAACACACATGTGATGAGCCAACTGAAAAAAAAGTATGAATTGACATCTGAGCTTCCATCTACCATAGTCAAGGTAGAATTTTCTGGTTGAGTCTAACCAAATTAACTACCTGCTAAAACAAACAGAAACATCAGCACTCTTCAGAGGAATATAACCAAACCCAGTCTCCACAATATAACCAACACAATTTCCAGAATACAATCCAAAATGATTTGACATAAAAAGATCCAGGAAATAAGATCTAATCTCCAGAGAAAAGATAATCAACAGAGGCAACATCTGTGATAATCAAAATGTTAGGACAATCAGGCAAGGACTTTAAAGCAGCTTTAAAATTATGCTGAGTGACATACATGAAAATATTTGCAATGAATAAAATGATATGAAATATCAGCCAAGAAACTATAACAAAGAACCAAGTGAAAATTTTAGAACTAAAAAATACAATATCTAAAATTTTAAAAGTTCCTATGATGGGCTAAATAACTGCATGGTGATGATAGTGTAAAAATTCAGTTAACCTAAAGATCATTAAAAATTATTCAACCTAAAGAAGAGAGAAAAAATATAAATAAAGTATAAAGAGTCTCAAGTATTTGTACAAATCAAAAAGGTAACTGGAAATCAAAAAGGAAAGGATAAATAACAGAGCAGAAAAATATATAAAGAAAAGATGATTATAAACTTTCCCAATTTAGTGAAAGACAATTACAGCCACAAACAGCTCAGTGAATCTAAAACAGAATAACTATAAAGAAAACTAAGCTAGAGATATCATAGTTAAAGTGCAGAAGACCAAGCCAAAAAGTTTTGACCATATAAAGTATTTGATTATGTTGATTTTAAAGTAAGTAATTCTAAAAATATAATTGAGGTAGAAAACTTTTGTCTTGAATTTCTTTACATATTTATGCACAGCTTTAGGAAAGTATAAGGAATTTCATTAAAGTGTGCAAACAGAATTGTATTAAAAAGCTAAGGAAAAAAAATTCAGTCATGGCCTTCCTAAAAGTAACATAATTTATTAAAATATAAATATAAGTAAGCCCATAAAAGACTACTGGCATGACTCAGATATATTGTGGGTTTGTGTCCAGAGCACTGAAATAAAGTGAATATTTCAATAAATCAAGTTAAACAAATATTTTGATTTCTCAGTATATTTAAAAATTATGTTTACACTATATTGTAGTCTATTAAATGTGCAATGAAATTATGTCTAATAAAAGTACATATGTCATTATTATTATTATTATTTTTTTTTTGAGATGGAGTCTCACTCTGTTGCCCTGGCTAGAGTGCCGTGACATCAGCCTAGCTCACAGCAACCTCAAACTCCTGGGTTCAAGTGATCCTTCTGCCTCAGCCTCCCAAGTAGCTGGGACTACAGGCATGTGCCACCATGCCTGGCTAATTTTTTTCTATTTTTGGTAGAGACGGGGTCTCACTCTTGCTCAGGCTGGTCTTGAACTCCTGAGCTCAAACGATCCGCCCACCTTGGCCTCCCAGAGTGCTAGGATTACAAGTGTGAGCCTCCATGCCTGGCCATAAAAGTACATACCTTACTTTAAAAATACCTTATTGCTAAAGAATGTTAACAATCATCTGAGCTTTCAGTGAGTTGTAATCATTTTGTTAGTGGAAGGTTTTACCTCAGTGTTGACTCCTGCTAACTGATCATGTGGTAGTTGCTTAAGGTTGGGATGGCTGTAGTACTTTCCTAGAATTAGAGAACAATGAAGTTTGCTGCATCAATTGACTCTTCCTTTCACAAAAGATTTCTCTGTAGCATGTCATGCTATTTAATAGCATTTTACCCAGAGAAGAACTTCTTTCAAAGTTGGAGTCAATCATCTCAAACTCTAGTACTGTTTTATCAACCATTTTTATGGAATATTCTAAATCCTTTGTTGTCATTTCAACCATGTTCACAGTATCTTTACCAGTAGTTTCCAA
>CAUYRT010071740.1:0-29921 GCA_963574885.1 Lepilemur ruficaudatus
AAAAATGTCAAAAAGCCTATGGCTTCGCAAAATTAGTTGTATCTGGTATACGTAAATAATGAAACAAGATGTATAATATGGAAGGATTTTGCTTGTAGGTTACTTTGGTGGAGGAAGAGAAGAAAGAGTTAAGTAAAAGCAAAAACAATGAAGTCCGTAAAGTTCAAAGTAGAAGGAAGGCATCATGGCGTATCCACCCTAAACCATTATCTATAGGAAGGAAGGCAAGCTACCCAAAAGGCAGAGAGGAGCATGCACTGTGGAGTGTGGAGGTGTATCCCTGTCTTCCTGTGCAGAGGTTAGGTCAAACAGAACTTCTAAGTGAAATCTGGCTCTCATTTCAGTCCCCGTATCAAACACACCAGGACAATAAACACAATTCCTCTGCTCAGATTCCCTTTTTCTAAGACTTTCTCTCCGCCCTCTTAGCTGCCACATCAAACAAATTCCATTCCATTCAAATCATCAGTTCCATTCATTTTTGCAGTGTGCACTGAGGCTCACAATACCCCGGTCATGTACTAGTCATAGAGGACAGAGATTGCTGCACAAAACAAACGGTTTCTGTCAGCCCAGCATAATTCCTGTTATAGAGTGACAGCAACCAATTAGGTCCACCATCAGGAAGGTTCCCGCGGTGCAAACACAGCGTTACAGAAACACATATTTGGAGCACACGTCTCGTTTGAGTAGGTCAGTAAGGCTTTTCCAGAAACAGTGGGTCAAATCTGAAATCTGAATGATAAACAGATGTACTGTGTGGTTATGGCACAAGACTCGACAAACATTGTTCATGAACAAGTTACCACAGTTGAAATGTTTCCCCTTCATTCTAGAATGAGAAATACAATGATTTCAGATGATAAAAAAGAATACTCTATAACACAGTAGATTAAAGTGAAGCCAGGACTCTTACTGCAGAGAAACACCATTTAAAAGATGACAAACAGCACTTTCAAAGCCTTTGCTTTTTCCATACTATCAAAAACCAAATAAATGAGTAGTGAAAAAAGAAGAGAAAAAGTATGAATCTATTTACTGAGATGAAAGACATACAAATGGGGAAATAAAATGTAACTTAATAGTGAAAATTATAATAGCTGACATTAAAATACTTTCAGATAAAATTGTTTTACCATCCCCCAAACCTTATGCAGTATCGTGTATGTTCTAAATGCAATAATAGATTTAAATCTGGGCTAAGAACACTAAAAACACAAATTGAAATTAGAGAAATGTAAGTTAGTGGGATTGGAGTTAAAACTCAGAGGTTTCCTACTCTATGCAGAAGTACAGGAACAAAATGAAATAGGTAGAGTCATGTGTCCCTTAAAGATGGTGATATATTCTGAGAAATGACTCAGACAATTTTGTCGCTGTATGAACATCAGAGTGCACCTACACAAATGTGGATGGACTAGCCTATGCACACCTAGGCTCGATGCTATCGCCTGTTGCTCCTAGGTACCAACCTGTACAGCAGGTTACTTACTGAATACCGTAAGCAATTATAATACAATGGTATTTGTGTATATAAACATGTAAACATAGAAAAGGTACAGTAAAAGTATAGTTTAAAAAATAAAAATGTTATACCTCTATAGGCACTTACCGTGAGTAGATCTTGCAGGACTGGAAGTTTCTCAGGGCAAGTCAATGAGTGAGCGATCAGTGAAGGCCTAGGACATTGCTGACCGCTATAGATTTTATAAACACTGTACATTTAGGCTACACTGGATTTTTTAAAAAAATATTTTTCTTTCTTCAATGGCAAATTAACCCTAGCTTACTGTGACTTCAAAAATTTATAAAATTTTTAATTTTTTTTTAACTTTTTAAGGGATTAGTGTATTTATTACTATTTTAAAAATTATTTAATTTTACTTCTATTTAAAAACAAAACAGAAGTGAAATATAATTTTAGATAAATGTTTCTCTACCACCAAAATTAATAAAAATCATGAAGAAAAAATTTGGTGGTTGGAATTATTATAGCTATTTTTAAAACCTCACTTCACTTTTAAATACTACCGATAAAATCACTGAAAGATAAGGAATTACCACACTTACACTTCCTCCTGCCTTTCATTTTATTTTTTGTTAATTATTATTTTGGGACTATTACAGTTTACCACAGTTACATTCTATCCCGTTGTGCTAATTCCCATAGATGTTTTAGCTTTACGTCAAAATGGAATGACGCTCATCTCAACTCCTTTTACCCGGTCTTTTCCAGTCCTGAGGTCTCTATTTTAATTCATTGCATGGCTGGCTGCATCTCAGCCTCAGTTAGTCTTTTTTTTTTTTTTAATGTTCTTTTTTTTGACTCTTTTATAATAGCACAGCTTAAAACACAAACACATTGTAAAGCTATACTAAAATATTTTCTTTCTGTTCTTATTCTATCAGCTTTTTCCCATTAACATCTTTTAATATATTTTTAACTTGTTAAACTTTTTTGTTAAAAACTAAGACACAAACACACACAGTAGCCTAGGCCTCCACAGGATCAAGATCATCAATATCATCATCTTCTGCCTCCATATCTTGTCCCACCGGAAGGTTTTCAGGGGCAATAACACACATGGAGCTGTCATCTCCTGTGACAGCAGCGCCTTCTTCTGGAATACTTCCCAGAGACCTAACTGAAGCTGTTTTGCAGTTAACTGTTTTTATACAAGTAGAAGGAGTGCACTCTAAAATACGGATGTAAAGTACATTATAGAAAATACATAAACTAGTGACATGGTGTTTATTATCTTATCGAGTATTATGTACCCGATCGTATGTGCTTACTTTTATTTGACTGGCAGTGCAGTAGGTTTGTTTACACCGGTGTCACCACAAATGTGTGAGTAATGCATTGCGCTACAATGTTATGACAGCTACATCAGTAGGTGATCTGATTTTCAGCTCAGCTATAATCTTATTGGACTACTGCTGTATATGTGGTCCACCATCGACCAATACATCATTATACAGCTCATGATTGTGGTTATAAGTGTGCTCAGTAGCACACAGAGACTGGGATCAATTTGTCTCATACTGAGTTTAATTGTCTGATCTCAGCAGGATTACAAGTAGAAGTACTGACCTCAACCACATCCCTTCCCCTGCCCACTCGTTCTCACGTGAATCTATGAAGTCCCAGAGGTACGAATAGGTCTCACTTTAGACAATCAGGTTGTAGTTTGGACCGGTCTGTTCATTATGACCCAAGGGAGGCAGTTCAGAGTGGCCTGCTGATCTTGGTGTATTTACCAATAATTGTAATAATTATAGGAGACAACAGATGAGCCAATAAGCAACTTCCATCACCAATGAAAACAGCCCACAACCTTCTCATTCTATATATAAACACATAATCCAAAGGGCCACAGGTCACTCCAGTTTGGGATTTGTTGTTAAACTTGATTTGAATCCCTGATAATTACTTTGGTTTGGCTGAATCACATGGCCAGTGAACCTTGAACACCACTCATGGCATAGTCCGAGGCCGCCTGGGCCTCAGGGGAAGCGGATGAGGCAGAAGCAGCAAGTGCATTTGCTTCAGCTAGACTGACGCAAGCAGAATTGGGTCAGTCACATGTTTATAGACTATGAGGAGAGGCCACGTTCAGGAGGAGCCTCTGAGAAGACACTGGGGACAGCAGGATAGTGCTGGCCTGTCCAAAGGCACTTCTGTGTTTTCCTAGCACATGGATGGCAATGACAAATCCAGCAGAGTGCAGGCTGCCAGCTGCAGCTGCTGCTTGACCAAGCCACATATGAGCTGATGTGGTGCTACCTGTAGCCGGCAAGAAGCACACAGAGCACCCCTCCCTTGCCTCTCCTGGGGGCTGGCATATTTCTTCTCCTGATGACAGGGTGGCTGCTCTCCCTCCAAAGCTCCAAGAATGCCGTGTCCATCCCAGTACCTATAACTTCACCTTGTCTCCAGTCATTGCCATTCACACTAAGGACTTTTGTCTTAAGAGTCAGATCTAATGGGATAAGCTATTTTTACAAAATTTGCAGACACCCATTTTATTCCCTACCTTGGCGTGCCAGGGACATTGCAGGAGGGCACAGACAGCAATGGGTCACCCAGGTGGTCGTTGACTATTTTATTTAGGTCAAGTCAGCTAAAGATACCAGAAATTCGTGTGAATCCTCTAAAACCCTTTTACCTAAGCTGTCACCTGGAGGATGCACTTACCAAGTTTGCCTGAGGTTGAAATTAGGGGAAAACAAAACGTGCCATGTCCAGAAGATCAGGCTAAAATACCGAATTTTCAAAATATTCTAGATAATTCTTTGCCTGATTATCTTCCAGAGAGCAGCCACAGACAAGTTGTCCTCCTCGTGGAAACATCACGTTCAATGGCCAAAACGCTTTATTATAAAATGTGCGGTCCAGGAGGAGGTGAGAAAGGAAGAGCAGAAATCATTTTGAGTTCATTTTTGAGGTGATTCTTTCATTGCTCAACAAGACCGAGTGCCTGTGCAAGGTAGGGGATGTGACGTGTCCATAAAATACCTTGACTACTGCTCCATTGTTGAGTAGGCTTTTTGACAAATTGTGCACCATTTTCCAACTGTTTATGATTTGAAAAGCAGACAACACGAGAGAGTTTGGTTAAGGGCTACATTGTTTCAGTGAGAGTTGAATGATAGAGCTCAAATAGCAAAACCGTAAGTTGGAAAGTGTCAACAATAAGTCACCCAGAGTAGAAACAAAGGGAGTTCAAGATCTGATGTAGTCAGTTTGCCAGGTGCGGGTGAGGACAATGGCCCAAATGATGTGGCCTCTCAGTAAGAGAAATAGGGCAAAATTTTGCAGGAGTCACAAGTCTGCTATACAGTGATGGTTTTTGCATCAGAAACATAGAGCCCTCCACTTTTTCCTCAGTCTATGAGGAGGGTGTGCTGTTCTACTCCATGTGATGATGGATTTGATAAGCAATTGTAGCGAAATGGGCTATGCAGGCTTTGCCAGCAAGTCTATTCCGGTTGGTCTCCTTGGAGAAAGGGTTCGTCTATCTGCATGAGAGACCCTGACTGCTCAGCCCACAGCCGTGATTCATGAACCCAAAGAGGCTTATTTTAAGTTGCCAGTCTGCTGATGTCCAAGTGGCAGACCAGATGACTGTGCCATTGGACACAGCCCACGTGTTAATAATAGAACTTGCCAGGTCCTTAGGGATTTTGCTTAAGGCAAGGACAATGACTTCTAGCTCATCCCATTGTGCTGACTGGCTCTGAGCACAGTCAGTCTTCCAGGGTAATTATTGAGGATGGATGGCTGCTACCACCCAATGGACACCAGCTGCTTTTGTCTTAACTGAGCCATCAGTGGATCAGGCCCAAGAATCTATGTAAATCAAAGGCCCCATAACGCGAATGGTTTTGTTTTGGAGATTGAAGTAAGGTGTAAAGTTTTCCCAAAGATGTAACTGACACTTTTTCATATAAAACAGGTTGATTGTGCTCTTGAATACAGCACTTCCATTTTATATAAAGGATCATTGGGCCCTTACTTTGTTATTTGTTGAAAATAACTTGATTCGCCCCTAAATGGGCTGAATGAGTCAGGAGTTTTGTTTCAACAAGGCAAGTTATAGCTGCTCCTTTTTGGTTTTCAACATGGTGCGCTTGTGGGCTTCATCCAGCAGGTGGCGCTACTCTACTGGGAAATGGTTTCTCTGCGTTTCGGCAGCAATTACATATTTCGACTAGAATTGGGCTTCCTGTTTCTCCTCTCGGGAGTCTATGTTGTTTCTGTGGGACTAGCCTGGACAGGACTGAGATCACCTTTACCTATGGCATTCCCTAAATTGGGAGAATTCCCTCTCAACACTTAAAGGATGGGAAGGGCAAAAATGCAAACAACGTAAAAATGACACCTGCAGCAATGAAATACATGGAAGTGCTCTCCATGTGCCCTGAAGTCCCCTCCAAAAAACCCACTTTGCCTTCTCTTCACTGCTGAAAATTCGCATTAATTGAATTTGGTATGTTTCCCTCAGAAGTCGAAAACTGACTAAATTGTTTAACTCAGGCATGAGTTGGGGCTACAGGGATGTACCCCTGGCAGGGAAGTTGAGGAGTGCGAGGTCAGAGGAAGATTCTCGAAGGGGTGAGGAGAAATGATGGGAAAGTAGCTGCTTTCACCCTTTGGTCCTTTCTCTCTGTGCAGATGGCACCACAGCTTTGCCCTGTAGTCCTCAATGTTTTTACTACTTCCGTTCGCAACACCCTGTTTCTCCTGAGACAGGGTAGGAAGGTAACTATGGAGCCTGAATTCCACAGTTACCTAGAAGTCGGAATCCCTGGCTTTTGCAATTTCCCATGCACAGGCAGAGGGTGTAGGTGGCTTTCAGAGTTGCTTAGGCACAGGGAGATCTTGGCTCCTGCTTAATCACCTTTGTTTTTAAAGCAGCTGACATCAGTGCACGGTGGGGGGGGGGAGGGGGAAGAACAGAGGGAGAGAGTGATTTCGTGGTACAGCAAGGGGACTTGTGTTTACTCTCTGTTTAGAATGGCTGCCCACTTGATGTCTACCAAAAGTACTTATAATGTCGTTTGCTCAAAGCTCTGTGTTGAATAGCATTTTCCTCACTGTTGACGCCATTTATTCCACCTTTGGGGACTTCCTAGCTCAGCAGTTACAGCTGTATTGCCTTTCAGGTGGGCTCAGGGCTCTCCGCCCCTTGTCTTAATAACATCCCTTCCTTCACTCCCCTGCAAGGAGAGTGAGTAACAACCAAGGCATCAATCAAGTGGGCTTGTTTAAATTTTAGCTTCGACTACTCAATTTTACTAACAGGAAAGTGCTATGAAGTGCACTGAAGTGCTGTGATGAAAAAAAAAAACAAAAAAACCCAAAAAACCCAGAAATTCCTAGGGATGGGTGGATGGAATTACATTTTAAATGAGTGGGTTGAATAAACTTCATGGAGTAGGTGATATTTAAACAAGGACCTGAAAGAGCAGTCCAGGAAGAGGAAACAGCAAGTTCAAAGTCTCTGAATCGAGAGCCTGCCCAGTGTTCTTGAGAGCAGCAAATGGCTGTAGTGGATTAAATCAGTCTGAGGGTAGGATTTGAGATCAGAGAAGTGGTAGTGGTCCAGATTCAGTGAGACCTTGTGGCCCACCATCGGCCTTTGGCTTCATTCTAAGTGAAAAGGGGAGAAAATGGAAGTTTCTGTAATGACGCAATTTGGGTTCTATAGTGAGAGTAGAATATAGAGAAATAAGGGAAGAAACGGGGGCTCTTTTGAGGAGCCCTGCAACGATCCAGTCCATAGATGGCGGTGGCTTGGAATGAAGTAGTGATCAGGGAAAACATGAAAAAACACTCGATTCTGCATGTTTTAAAAATGAGGGTGGCAATATTTGCTGCTCACTTAAATAGGTTGAAGTCAAGAATGAATCCAAGATTTATGGCCTTAGTAATTAGAAGAATGTGGTTGCCTTAAAACTGAGATGAGGAAGATTGTGGGGTGAGCTGGATTGGAGAGACAGATCAGGAGTTTGGGGTGGGGCATGCTAAGACTGAGATGCTTGTCAGATATCCCACTATCAAGACATGGGTAAACATACAGTCTGGAGTTCAGAAATGAGGAATGAGGTAATATAGATAATAAATCGCACACTTTTGTATTTCTCTATGTGAATTCTTACCTACCGAGAAAAGCATACTTAGGTTTTATTGGAGTGGTGTGATAGGTAATATTTTATGTCCACCTGGCTAGGCTATGGTGCCCAGTCGTTCAGTCAAACACTAGTCTAGATGTTAATATGAAGATGTTTTATAGATGGCATCTATAATCAACTGATTTTAAGTAAAGGAAATTAACTTCTGTAATGTGGTTGGGCTTCATCCAATCAGTTTGAGACTTTTAAGAACAAAAAATGAATCTTCACAAGCCAAGAAGAAATTCTGCCACAAGACTACAGCGTAGAAATCCTGCCTGAGTTTTCATCCTGCCAGATTTCAGACTCAAGCCTATCTCAAATCCTCTTTGAGATTCCAGCCTGCTGACTTGCCCTATTGATTTAGAACTTGCTATCCCCAGAATCATTTGAGCCATAAATCTCTTTAGAGGCTTATTTTAAGTATAGACATATCCCATTGGTTCTGTTTCTCTGGTAAACCCTGGCTGACACAAGTGGACACAGCAGATGGCAGGTTAAAGTAGTTACTAATAGACAAGTAAAACAGCAATGAAAATTATTACTCATGGATAGCCTTAATCAGATCTTTCATAAAATGTTTCACAAGTATTATGAATAATGTTATTGACATAACTTATAAAGTAAAAATTATTAAATTACTAAAGTAAAATATGTTATTCCTTTATATTAAAGAAATTATTTATTATTAACTATCATAGTGTGTAGTTGTCATGCTAATTTTCCATCTAAATGGTACATAAATCTGTTATAATTATAGACTGGTATCACGTTATCCCATTTAGAATATAATTTTGGAGTAAGAATAGCAAATTTTAAGAGTCATTTAAACGATAAAGAATAACTTTTCTTTTTAATGTATTTGTTCACATTATATTTTGCTATGTTGTTTAAGAATAATATGGTCCAGTAACAACATCATACCTCTTTCAATGTTCTTTTATTCATTCTTCTGCTAGGCTTTTTATTTTTCCTTTTAACCCAAACAATTATTTTCTAATTTATACACCTTTATTGCTCTCAAAATCAATTCTGAGTAACTTATCTCACCAAACATGTTTTCAATATTTGACAATGGAACCAGCCATTATTAATGTACAGTAAAATTGCCAAATAATACCCTGGTCCAGCACTGAATTAATTTTTGTTTGTTAGCACAATCATTCCCAATCCTTTCTTTTCTGACTGATGATGACAAATACCACATGAAATCAATTGTAATATTTAACAGCCTATTTTCTTTACCTTCTAATTAAAATATAGAGATTTGTGGTTTTATTTGTTAATATATTGAAAATATATAGAAAAATAACCTTTACTTTTAATTAATCCCAAACTTTATACAAGTGAATAGCAGAAATTTTTACCTAAAATTGCTGAGATAGTAATTTCTTTGTGGGTGGTAAACTTATAGTCAGTTAGTTTTGTTGACATATTTTCATTTTCTCCCAATTCTACCATTAACAACGACAAAGAACTCTTGTAAGAGCATCTCAAAGTAAGTTTCATTTCATTTAAAATATTTTTGTGCTATAAAGATATTTTATTCTAAAATTAGATAAAATTAGATAAACTGAGATTTCATATTCAAAGCCAGTAACTTAAAATGGCAAATATTTCTTTGCGAACATATGACAAGTTTTCTTGTGATCAGAAAATATAAAGAACAATGAATTTTTTTTCTGTTTTGAAATTTTAGACTGGATTGTATTTGTATGATGTGGAATACTTGATTAAGCCATACCCTTGTTGAAATTTACACCTGATGTGGCTGCTCTATTTTGAAAGGAAACAGCTGTTTTTCTAATGTTCCTGTGGTTTTATGAATGCAATGTTTCCTTTATGAGACAAAGTGGATTCAAATGAGCTCTCTGAGCTCTCTCCAGGAACAAGTTTCTCAAATGTTTTGTAACTTACTATTGCTTGATAAATGTTAGATGGCAGATTATGCTAGGTGTAGTGCCTAGGGCTCCTTAACTGCTGTCATTTGCTTGTTTATTTTCTTCTCAGGCTAGGGAATTTGCTTTATGAACTCTGAGTCATAAAAGAGAGCAACCGAGTGGGAAAAAAGATATTTCGTATAATACTTCGTTGACTGAAAAGGAAATTGGATTTTACCTATTGCAAAGGAGGTCACAAATTTTATTGTTAAATGGGCCAAAGTGTACTTATTTAATAAGATGTGGGCCTAAAATGGGACAGTTCTTTAATCGCAGGCCTCTAGCAAGTGCACAACATTTTATGTTTTTCATAGAATTTTCACATTTGGTAACCTTAAACTTTTATTATTACTTTGACTGATTGTTTTCCATATGTGTTTTCAACCTTGCTATATGGGTAGAATACACTTGTTTAAGCACAAAAATACTTATGTGGGAAGTAGTTATTTATATTTGACAGAAATTTCTGGAAGTGATTTACAAGGCAGCTGAAATGTATTAAGCCAACGTTGAAGAAGAAAGTAGTTAAATATATGTGCACAGTGCTTATGCTGGCAAGAATTCTGATTTAGTCTTGGCCCAAATTGCTTTAAGAATCATTGTTTATATTTCAAAGGAACTACATGCAAATTAGATAAAAGAAAATGAAATAAAGTTCAAATTATATATTAGGCCATAGGCATTTTAAATCCATACCCTAAAATGTAATAAAATAATATTATCAAACCTATTTCTTTTAACAGCTAGAGATGCCTTATCGTATATGAACTGCCTGTATATTGGAGTATACATATATTATAATCCTCTTTGTAATTTACTCTAAGTTTTCTAAGATTATATTTAAATATGTAAAAGGAAAAAAGATTTAGCAGGAAAATGTGAATGATGGAAATTTCAGAGTCAATAAATGAGATGTACATCTATCTAAAAAACTGAAAAAGAATAAAGATATAGAACTATGATGTACCCATAATAATTAAAAATTAAAAATTAAAAAATGAAAAAGATAATGAATGTTGAATGACTAACAATACCTGGTTTTGTGTAACTTCATGGTAAAAAATGATATATATTAACTTTCTTCTCTTTTTCAAAAGAGAGGAAGAAGTTTGGGTGAGAAAATAAATTAATGTTTTGAAGCTGCAAACTTCCAAAACAAAATATTGGGACCCGGTGTTTTTCTTAGTGAGCTTTACATGCTGAATCATGTAATGTTATTTGTCCAATGAAGGTCTATAATATAATTGAGGGTTGCATTTCTTACATTATGCTTTCAACCTGTGAGTTTCTAATCACGTGTGTCATCCTTTATTTCAATGACTGCATTCCAATTTCCATGGCCTCACAAGCCTGGAGAGTCAAATGGACACATTCTTACTCTGGCCACTCCTTGTACCTTTATTTAGCTTATGCATTTTCTAGCCAATCTGGAACCTCTTGGAAGAGAATTTGCCTAACATCTGCTCTGTTAAAATCCACCCCACAGCTTGTTTGCCTGTTGTCTTGTGGATTCCAGTTGTTTCTGCTGCTACAGCTGATGTCCTAATCCCCTAGTAAGCCACGATCTCCTTATCTCTAGTACCTAAGAAGGTGTATCCCTGACACACAGCTGTTGTGTGTATGGGTTTTAGTGAAGGTTTGTGTTTGCACAGTGGTAGTTCTGTGCAGAATAGCAAAGGACATGATTCAAAATTGGTATTTCTATCTTAGAATCCTATCTGATGCTCTCTGACATAGGGAATTTATCATGGAGGATGAGATGGTGTATATTTCCTGCCATGACTTTACTCAGCTCTTCTCTCTTTACCCCAAATCTCTTTCTCTAAATTTATCCTCTGCCTCGTTCAGTCTCCAAAACTCTGTTCTTTGAAGCCCACTTTTGGGAAACTCCAAATTCCTATTCATTTCTTTGTTTAAAGTTTTCCCACTTATACAATGTTTATTTTTATCAAAAAACACTTGTCTAAGAGTAATGTTGTATACCTACAAATAAATATCAAGTGCATTAGTATATTTTCCTATTTTACATATTTATGGATTCATAGTTTATTTTAAAAATAAAATGTTAGAGTCAACAAGCATAAGACACTTGGTTACAAATGAAAAGGAAATATAAAATGTTTAAAAATCTCTTTATAAAAACATTTATAAAAGCATCAATAGGAACACCTGTTAGCTGACATTCACAACTATAAATTTAGGTAAAATAAAACATTTTGTATATCAACTTAGCTAGTTATACCTTCTGTTAACAATGGCCATATTATTATTCTGGGTAAACAAAATTGTCAGGTTCATATTTATAGTAAAATTTTGTTATATTTTCATGAATCTAGATGTCAACATCAATTGATAGATGTTTTAAAACCTCTAAATAGGCAAGCTGTCTGTAATTTATGAAATGACACTAAGAAGTGCCTAGTAACATTTTTAGGGAGAGTGGGATTTTTTATTTTCCTTCTGTTACAGCAAACCGGACCAGGAAATAAACCGAGAGCCACACGGTGGCTTTATTACGCCGGCAGGCTCAGAGGGGTCTCGCCTCCAAATTCTGAGCAAAATGGGGTCTAAGCATGGTGGCTTTTATATGCTACAGAAACAAATGGTTACAAAGTCTGCACAAGCTCGAGGTCTAATCATGTGTTACTCTATAGTTACAAAGTCATGCTATTTTGCAGCTATGCACAAGATTGAGATCTAGTCAAAGGTCACTCTTCAGTTGTATGCAGTTATGCTACTATTAGGAAGGGAGTGGAAAAATTCTCCCTTACACTCCTCTTGACCCCAGGCCCCAATATTCTTAGAAAACATATCTCTGCCTCCAGATTTTTTCAAATTCTCTCCATATCCCCAAAAAACTAACGCTTCAGGGTGAGTCAAGTACAGTATGTCTCTTCATGGTATGAAATGGCTTATAATGAAAAGAGACCACAGTGGCTAAATCCCACAATTAAGTTACACATTTCAAAAGGTCTTTATTGGTTGACTTTGGGGTGCAACCACCTGCAATGGGAATCTTAGTAGACTTTATTTTAGATTTACAGAAAATTAAGATAGTATAGAGATTTCCCACATCCCCCATATCCAGTTTACCCTATCATTAACTTTTCCATTAGTATAGTGAAGATGTTATAATTAACAAAATAATCGATATTCCCTCACATTAACTGAGGTTTTTCTTTATTTAGATTTCCACTTCCAATAGTTTTCCCCTTTATAAAATATGTGTGAACTTCTAAGGAGTGAACCAGATTTCAATGATAATAATACCACTAATTTCTAGATAGGGAGTTGCCAATATTTTGTTTGTTTCTTTTTTCTATGAAGTCAAAAGCAGTTTATTTCCTTTATTTTTATTTTTTTAAATTTCAGAATCTTACAGGGGTATAAACGTTTGGTTACGTGGATTACTTTTGTACAGTTTGAGTCAAAGTTATAAGTGTGTCCATCACCTAGATAGTGTGCATTGTACCCATTAGGTGTGAATTTACCTATCCCCTCCCCCCTCACCTGCTTGATTTCCATTTAATTTTACTACCATATGTACACATGAGTGTTGATAGATAGTTCCAACTTAATAGTGAGTGCATTTGGTGTTTGTTTTTCCATTCTTGTGATACTTCACTTAGGAGAATAGTTTCCAGTTCCATCCAGGTTGTTACAAAATGTATTAGTTCACCATTTTTATGTCAGAATAGTACTCCATGGTATACATATACCACATTTTATTAATCCGTTCATGTATTGATGGGCACTTGGGTTGTTTCCACATTTTTGTGATTGTGAATTGCACTGTTATACACATTCTAGTGCAAGTGTCTTTTTAATAAAATGTCTTTTTTTCCTTTGGTTAAATACTCAATAGTGGGATTGCTGGATCAAATGGTAGGACTACTTTTCATTCTTTAAGGTATCTCCATACTAACTTTCATAGAGGTTGTACTAGTTTGCAGTCCCGCCAACAGTATTTAAGTGTTCCTTTCTATTCAAATCCATTCCAGTATATGTTGTTTTGGGACTTTTTGATAAAAGCCATCCTCACTGGAGTTAGGTGATATCTCATTGTGGTTTTGATTTGTATTTTCCTGATGATTAGAGACATTGAATATTTTTCATATGTTTATTGGCCATTAGTTTATCTTCTTTTGAAAAGCTTCTGTTCATGTCTTTTGCCCACTTTTTAATGGAGTTGTTTATTTTTTTTGCTGATTTGCTTGAGTTCTTTGTTATTCTGGTTATTAGCCCTTTTTCAGATGGATAGCATGCAAATATTTTCTCCCCTTCTGTATGTTGTCTATTTGTTCTCTTGATTGTTTACTTGGCTGTGCAGAAGCTTTTTAATTTGATCAGGTCCCATTTATTTATTTCTGTTGTTGCTGTGATTGCCTTTGGGATCTTCTTCATCATTTCTTTTCCTTTCCAATATCTGTAAGTGCTTTCAAACCTTTTCTTCTAGAATTTTCACAGTTGCATACCTTAGTTTTAAGTCTGTTATCCATTGTGAATTCATTTTTGTAAGTGGTGAGAGGTGTGGATCTTGTTTCAGTCTTCTACATGTGGCTATCCAATTTTCCCAGCACCATTTATAGAACAGAGATTCTTTTCCCCATTATATGTTTTTGTCTGCTTTGTCAAAGATCAGATAGCAATATGAGGATGGTTTTATATCAGGGTTCTCTGACGTGATCCATTGGTCTATGTCTCTGTTCTTGTGCCAGTAACATGCTATTTTGGTTACTATAGCCTTGTAGTATAGCTTGAAGTCTGATAAAGTGATGCCTCCTGATTTTTTTTTTCTTATTTTGGTTAAGGTTGCTTTGGATATTCAGAATCTTTTCTGGTTCTACACGAAACATAGAATTATTTTTTTCTAGATCTGCAAAGTATGACATTGATATTTTAATGGGGATTGCATTGAATCTGTAAATCACTCTGGGTAGTATAGACATTTTAACAATGTTGATTCTGCCAATCCATGAACATGGCATGTTTTGCCATTTGTTTGTGTCATCTGCTATTTCCTTCCTTGATGTTGTGTAGTTCTCCATAGAGAGGTCTTTCTCCTGCTTATTTAAACATATTCTTAAGTATTTTATTTTCTTTGTTGCTATTGTCAAAGGTATTGGATCTTTGACTTGATTCTCAGCTCGATTGTTGTTGGTGGATAGGAATGCTATTGATTTGTGTACATTGATTTTGTAACCTTAGACTTTGCTGAATTTATTTATCAATTTCAGGAGTTTCTTGGCAGAATCTGTGGCATTTTCTAGATATAAGATCATATTGTCAGCAAAGAGTGATAGTTTGACTTCTTCTGCCCCCATTTGCATACCCTTGTTTCCTTCTCTTGCCTGATTGCTCTGGAAGAATTACTTTCAGAAATGTTGGGCTATTATGGTAACAACATCAACATTTTATCTTTAAATATGATTTTAAAATTGCAGTCATCCCTTGGTATATGAGGAGGATTGGTTCCAGGATCACCTGTGGACACCAAAATCTGCCCATATTCAGATTCCTTATGACCGCTGTGGCACTTGGAGGTGGCAAATATTGTATTTTCCACCTGAATTTGGTTGAAAAAAATTTACCTATAACTGTACTGTGCTGTTCAAACCTGTGTTGTTCAAGGGTCACCTACAGAAAAAAAAAAAAAAAAAAACCTTTTGAGAATCTGAAAGATGGATTTAAAAAATATAAAGTGCTTCTTGAGAACTGCTACTGACTTTATTTTTAATTTTGTCAAAAAGTTATTTTAAAGTGATTCTAGCCATCAAAAAATAACCAATCCAAAAATATTGCACTGTAGAAGGGTCTTATTTTCTTCCTTTTAAAACCATTAGAGGAAACATTAATTGAGTCATATTCAGGTAAACATATTAAATTATGAAAAATATCTGTAATAGCTGATTTTTTTAAAGTGTATAGAATTCCATAACTGTAATTTTTTCTGAAACCCCAACAGAGATTATTATGTATTATGGATTGAATGAATTCAGAACTCCAGGGGGAGACATTGGAAGCATGCTGGGATTAAGGAGTGGCCCCAGTGTCAACCAGAGCACCAACGAGTTTGTTTCCAACTTTAACATCTATAATAATTCTCCTAGTTGATTAGTTTTAAGTAGGAGAAATATCTCCAGAGCATCCCTAGTCCAGCTTGGAGAAAGATCTTGGAAGCTTTACCAAGACTTAGTTGTAATCAGTGCTTGTATTTGAGGGCAATCTTTTTAATGTGCCTGGTGCCTCTGCAGAAAAAGAAGATTTTTAAAATTAGGTATTGGTGAATATGTATTTCTGTGTCATCCCTTTTTAATTTTTTTAACTGAAGGATCATTAACTTGGCAGCCCTTCCCTAATAATATAAGAGTTGAGTAGCCCTAAATTCTTTTTCCTTCTCTAAATTTTGGACAATTGATTGACCAAAGAGGCTATTTCATTGGGCTGTTTTGCAGCCCAATAATGTGGTTTGACCAGAGGTACTGAGGGCTTCAGGAAGACCAGCCACAAAGATAGAGTTAAATAAATTATATATTTCATAGCTTAAATCTTTTTTGTTGTTGTTCTTTTTTGCTGAAAAGTTTCTCAAGTCTATCAAAATAACTGAGGACAGGTTTGTTCCTTTTCTGTACATGGCATTGTATGGCTTTCTAGCTTACTTGATGGGGAAAAAGTAGTAAGATGGCTTTTAACAATCTGACAGCCTGCTTCTGTGCCTTTTCAGACCCTTGGGTAACAGTCAGTTTACAGTCTTCAAGGGTGTTCTCCCATCTAGTGGTTGACATCAACCTACAAGCCAAGACATTTTCCACGAGCATGTGGATGAGCTGATAGAGATATGGGAACCCAAGCTGATAAGCTCTGATGATCAGGCCAAATTCAGGGGGATTAATTTGAGGATTAGGGAAGTCTTTCATAAGGCCAAATTTGATTTGTCTATTTCCATTTCCCATTGTTTGGATGTTAAAAGGAGCTATTAAATAAGGGCTGGAAGAATTGGCTTAAAAGGAACATTAAGTCATGAAACATAAAGAGCGTTGAAGGAATTGCAGCAACCATTTTAACAGTGTTAACCTCTGGGAAAGATTGTTGATGAGGAAGTAGGGAACAAACATCCTAGGAAGCTCTTCCCCCTTTACACTTTTCCTTTAAAAAAAAAATTCTTATTTTGTCTTACTGTGAGAACACGCAGAAAGTGAAAAAATATGTCTGTTCAAGATAAAAACAACTCTAAACCACATGATTGCTAGCATCACTCATTAAGAGATAGAATTGGGCCAGTCTTCCCAGAAGGCTCTGTGTATCCATCTCCAAATATATTATACACTTTCCTTTTCAGAAGTAACCATAATGCTGGATTTTGAGATACTCATTTTTCTTTACTATTCTTCATAGTTTCATTTCCTCTGTTTTGGAACTCTGTGACTTCATTTGTTCAAATTTGTCAGAGACTTAGCTATGTGGTTGCATTCTAAGTTTCTTTATTTCCCATGGCTGAAGTTTCATAATGTTTTGAAATGCCACAATTTAGTCATATATTCTGATGTTGATTGACAGATATAGATATGTATATAATCAATAATAAATATGGATACAGGTATAGATATAATCTTTTCATTTGGGGGTTTGTAGTTGGTTGGAAAAAAGACGTTAAGCAGCTACTCTGTTGTTCCTTTCTCTCTAGGAAAGACAGAAGGCAGATGACATGGTCCTCTCTTCATGTAAATTTGTTACAATAGAAGTTCTAATGCACAAACTAAGGGCTCAGAGATGAATCCTTATACAAGAGATACTGTTGGTCAGATGTCCTTGGTTTGTAATTGCTTATGGTAAATGAACCTAGTACCTGTGAATTTATAGGACATGGTTCCTGGAAAAATTTTACATGAGCCGTGTAAATATCTGAATATAGAATAAACATGTTTCATAACCTAAAGTGCTTCTTCTGGTGAGATGCCTCATTTGGAGACTGCAGCTTGCATTCTTAGCAATCAACATGTATCTAAACATATGAAATATCTGGGAGCTGTGCAAATTATCCTGGATCACTCTCTATTTCTCTTGGGCCTCTTTCTTGCTTGCATCCTAGAAATTATTCAATAAACATGTTATTTGTTAGGAACTCTGATTATGTATGATTGTCACATTCCTATCCTTTAGATCAGCTCAAAAGTAGACACTGATACGGGGCTTGTACATATATATTCCAGCACTGTGAGTTAGCTGACAATCAGTAGCTCACACCTTGCAAGCCTCTTTGCTAAATAAAGCTTGGGCCATGAAAACACACTGGAGAAAAAAATGGTGCTGGTAAAGCTGGATATCCACAGCAAAACAATGAAATTGGACCCTTATCTCTTATACCATACACAAAAATCTGCTCCAAATGCACTTACATGAAAATCTTGAAACTGTAAATCTCCTAGAAGAAAAAATGCGTCGTGGCAATGACGTGTCATATGTGACACTAAAAGCAGAAGCAACAAAAGCATAAATAGAAAATTGGGCCTATATCAAGGTAAAAAGTTTCTGCATAGCAAAGGAAAAAATAGACTGTAAAGGCAACCTGGAGAATGAGAGAAAATGTTTTTAAGCTATATACATGACAAGGGACTAATATGCAAAATGTATAAGGAACTCCTACAACTCAATAACGAACAAAGAGAAATACCCCAATTTAAAAATGGGCAAAGGACTTCAATGGAGATTAGTGTTCTTACAGGAAGAAATAGGAGAGAACTTCCTGACCCCTGTCATTACGTGAGAACACACTGAGAAGACCACCAACCATGAATCAGGAAGCAGACTCTCACCAGAAGCCTTATCTGCCTGCATCTTCATCTTGTACTTTATAGCCTCCAGAACGAGGAGAAATAAATTTCTGTTGTTTATAAGCTGCCTGTCTATGACATTTTTTACAGCAACTCAAACAGACTGTAATAGCCACTAACTGTTCCTGCTGGACCACAGTGAGTTTTGAAATCGCACATAGGAAGAAGATTTTATATAATAATTTCGCTATTGAAAGAATGTTAATTTTTCTCAACATTCTTTAAAATCTTAAGGGAAATTAGGCTACTAGTATAAGGAGATGACACTTATATTTTTAGATAATTTATATGTGTGAAATTATTTCTGTGAGAAAAGAAAATCAATGTTACTAATCTGTTATCTTAAATTAGAGAGACAAAAATTATTTTATTAATAGGTCTTAGTACTTTAGCTTTGTCTTGTTATTGCTTTGAAACCTTTATGAAACTTAACAGTGCATTATACTCACTGCATCAATTGTTCTTTATTAGACTATAATGTTTTACAGATGCTGTAGGTTAATTGTGGCAATGTTTCAACTTAAAAACTCTAATTAATGTGACCCTTTGATTTCTCTGAGGGAAAAGGTGGTCCTGGATACATAAATGAAATACTGTGACTAGTATTATAATGAGAAGCAAAATTCATAACAATGAAATGCTCATAAACTCTGAATAGAATAACAATTACTTTGTGAAAAATTTAATTTTTAATACAGCAACTATCTAAGTCCATTTGTTTTGCTATAAAGGAAAACTTGAGGTTGGGTAATTCATTTAAAAATGAGGTTTATTTGGCTCATGGTTCTGCAGGCTGCACAGGAAGCGTGGCATCAGCATCTGCTTCTGGTGAGGGCCTCAAGATGCTTCCATTCACACTGGAAGGGGAAGGGAGCTGGTATGTGCAGAGATCACACCGTGAGAGGAAGCAAGAGAGAGACGGGAGGGAAGTGTCAGGCTCTTTGTAGCAACTGTCTCTCAGGGAAACTCTCCAGGAACTAACAGAGAAGAGGACTCATTCATTATTGGAAGACAACTCACCAAGCCATTCCTGAGGAATCCACTTCTGTGAGGCAAACACCTTCCGTTAAACCCCACCTATAACCTTGGGAAACAAATTTTAACATGAGATTTTGAGGTTCAAATATCAACACTATAGCAGCAAGAGAGAGGATGTGAACACTGGTATAGAGATTATTGAATCTATTATATGACAAAAGTTGCATTTGAATTGAATTTAGGTGAAAGCAAGAATATTAACAGAAGTAATATCTTTAAGAACTCTTACTTCACAGAATATGGAGAAACATAAAAGTAATCTCAGTTGAATGATATGCCATTCAAAAATTTTTAAAAAGTGAAACAAAGAGAATGTATCAATTCTGCATTTTTTAAAACTTGAGTGTGATTACTTGTTACTGCTCTGTACATATATCAAATGAAAGTTTAAACATTTCTATTCATATGCCTCAAAAATTCAGAAAACCAGGAGCTTCCTGAAGAATAAATGTAATTTCAATAAATGCTGGAAAGAAAGACATAAAAATAGACTTCATAACAATGCTTCCACTTAAATCATTTCTATCTATCAAAAAGAGCTAGAAAATATTTCTAAAGAATTTATTTGCTTTTTTTGTTGTTGGTAGTGTTGAAGCAGAGGCATATATTTCTTTTCTAACTCCCGTCTACATTTATCTATGTTTAACTTAGAAAAATCTACCAAGATATTGGGGCAACGAAACAAAGGCTTAATTGCAATGATAGAATAAGATACCAATTTGCAGCACTGCTTTAGAAAATTCACAATAGCTGGTCTGTTACTAAATCTCTATAGACCAAAGATTATTTATTAGGATTACTTTAAAAGTTTTTTTAGGTGACAGTCGATTGGCAAACATTATTTTTCCTCTACTTCTGACAGTGCAGAGGGGCCTGCATAACCCTCGGTTCTGTATTTGTGGATTCAACCAACCATGGATCAAAAATATTCAGGAAAAAAAATTCACAAAATTCCCTCTTCTCTCACTCTCTTAGGCTCCCTTCTGCCATGAGATGACTCTGCAAGAAGGCCCTCATCAGATGCCACTGCCTTGATCCTGGACTTTCCAGCCTTCAGAACTGTGAGAAATAAATTTATTTTCTTTATAGATTACCCAGCCTATGGTATTCTGTTGCAGCATCACAAAATGAGCTAAGACTTTATTTCCTGAGACTGCCTTGCCAATTTTGAAACTATGTGTTAGATGTACAATGTAATTACTGAGTTCTGATTTGGGAATTTTAACTGTCTCCGCATTGAAATATAACAGGCTACTGTTATTCTGCCACCCCTAGTTAGCACTGCTTAGGATGTATAGGAAAATGTGCTGTCAGGGTTCTTGCATGTGCCTATCTTTTCCAAGGCATCCTGAGATATCTTAATGATGAAATATGATTGTTTCATACAAATTTAGTTTGCATAGTTTATTAGATATTTCAGAATATTTTATTGCAAAACTGAAGTATGTTTATCACTAATGTTACAACCGAGAGTGCTTTTATTTAAAATGTCTGCTCCCTTATCCCTGAGTAGAGTTATATAGACATAGTTTTGAAATCTTTAAGAAAATAATAACTTCCTCATGAAATAAAATTAAGACTCTTACACATGAGATGAAAATCAGGATAATATTTTTGATCCTTATAACATGAAAGAGCAGAAAATTCAAATTATAATTCTTTGATATTGAGTGTGATAATAATTGCTTTTCCTACACAAAACATGTTTGAATATACTAAGAGACTTTCTTGAAAAGTAAGAGTAAATTTATTAATGCTTGCAAAAAGAGATTGTTCTCTAATAAAATGTACTTCTTTTAAACATTTTAACGTGTTTTTAACAAAGAAAACCTGATCTACATTTCTTCAAAAACTATTGAATATTTTTATTAAAATATACTGATCCGAAGAATGTGTACTTATATGTTGAAAATTTTATATTTTAATGATGACGAACAGAAAGAATTGCTAAGACAAAGAACAAAGTTCTTAAGATTAAAATATAGCTGACAGAAATTCTATTCTGGCCTACTGGAGGAAATAATGCATTGTTCTAATTAAAACTTTTATGTGAAGATGTATAACAACACCTTGTCTACTTTAAAGATGAAATTTCTATCCTCTTGTATAGATGATAAATATTATTCTAGATATTTTATTATATGTCTGGAAATGGTAGTTCTTTTATTTTTTATTCATTTATTTATTTTAATATTTTAGAGACAGGGTCTAGCTCTGTTGCCCAGTCTGGAGTCCAGTGGTGTGATCATAGCTCATTGTAACATCAAATTACTGGGCTCGAGCAATCCTCTCACCTCAGCCTCCCCAGTAGCTGGGACTACAGGAATACAGCACGATGTTTGGCTAACTTTTTAAAAATGTTTTGTGGAGACAGAGTCTCATTGCTTTTCCAAGGCTGGTCGTGAACTCTTGCCTCCCACCTTGTCCTCTCAAAGTGCTTGGACTACAACTGTGAGCCACTGTGCTGGCCATAGTGGTATTTCTCCCATCCAAGTACTAACCAGGCCCGACCCTGCTTAGCTTCTGAGGTCAGAGGAGATCTGGCCATTCAGAGTTGTATGGCTGTTGACCACAGTGGTATTTCTAAAGCCAGCAAGGAGGACAGAGAGAGTTTCAATGTTTGAAGCATTGTTTGTGTCCACGAACGGACAATCTTGCCATGTCAGAGGTTTCATGAAATTATGACAGAGTTGGATACAAAGATAGGATAAACACACAGAACATGCAAACGACTTTTGAAAAAAATAATTTTCTCATTGGGATAAAGGATAATTTAAATTCCACAAAGGTAACAAGTTAATTTATAATTAACTTATTATAAGTCGTATTTTTCTTTCTCTACTTCATGTGCACATGGCCAGGCATGTTTGTTTATGTGTAATTGTTTCAAGTAATATAAAAGTAGACAATGAAAAACAAAATCAGCTTCCCTGATGTCTTAGGCTCATTTTCTCACCCACGGTTTAATAAATGAGCATCTCTGTTTCTTATTGTCAACTTTAAGCAATGTTTCTTAATGCCCTGCTGAGGAAGATACAGAATTTAGCTCAAAATGTAATTCCTCAGAAGTATGCTCTGCTTCCTTGGCAACAGCTGTAAGTGACATTATGGTTTTTAGCTGTTTATTAGTTGTCTCGATTACCTTAAGTATGATGTGTAAACTTTTTTTTACTAATCCAGTACATTTAAGCAATTTACAGTTTGTTTCCAGAATAGAAAACGAAGAAATTTATATCTTTACTTTTCCCTTGTACTCTACTTTGCGACATTATTTCCCAGCCTCCATACACTATTTTTTTTTAATTTTAAATTATTAAGAACTATGGCAGTTACATTCTCTCATAAAATGCTTTGACTATTGGCTAATGCCATAATTGAAAAGTAGTAACTAGTTGTAATACCGTAACTCTCTACTTATTGTTCAAGGCACAGTAAAATAGTGGGAGTAGATCTATATGGAAGAAACAATGCTTTTATGTCGCTAAACCGGTGTCACGTGAAGGAGGATATCAACAACAAAAAAGTGTGGGAATAGAGAACCAGTGTATGTTGTCATTCGAGGGAACAAAAGGCATAATTGAGTTTGCTAAAGATTATGAGTATCGTTTAACTGTAGGTTATTTGTAGATATCTTTTGTCAGGTTAAGGTTATTCTCTTCCTTATATTTTTACTTTGTTATTCCTTTTATTGTGGATGTTCATCTTTTTTTAATGCTTTTTCTGCATTTGACAGTCATATGGCTTTTCATTTTCAGTCTCTTGATATGGTAAATTACATTTTTTAATAATAAACTATATTGCATGCCTGGGATTAAACAATTTTTAAAATATTACATTTAATTTTATAAACTTCCCTGAGTGACAATTTAACTGTTTTTATCATTTTCTTAAAAAGTTTTAATTCCTCTTTAGCTTAATAGTCATTAGAAATACATTTTAAAATGTCAAGTATAAATGTATATGTATACATATAGTATTTTTGTCATGAATCTGATAATATATTTGGGTCAGTGATTGTGATAAGCAAAAAATTTGTTTTTGGAAAACATAGAGTTTTCCTAAAGGTGTGCTCTAAGGCCAACTTCTCACATCATTTTTTAAAGCCTCTCTATCTTCTTACTATTTTTAAAATTGTTTTCATTCCTAGGAGGTATATGCTTAATTCATCTGCCATAGTATTGTCTTTGCTGATATCATCTTGCATTTACTCAAATTTGATCTTGTGTACCTTGAACTTGTATTGTTAAGTACATAAAAATTAACAGCTATTGTATCCTTCAGGAGGACTGTAAAATTTATTTGTAAGCTATATCACTCTGTCTCCCTTTGTATCAGTTGAATTGAACTATATTTTATGACAATTATACTGATAGAGTGCTTGTGAGTTATAAACATTCGAGTCAGTTTTTTTTTTTAAGTCTCCAAGGCATTTCATTTCAACTACTAATTTTTTTTTTTTTTTTTTTGTGATTGCTAATACGCTTACCTTAGTATGTGATATCTGGAACCAGGCAATTAGGTAAACCACCTTCTCCGCTTAGTATGTATGTGGTCCTGGGTAAGACAATGAGCTTCTATGTGCCTATATTCCTTCATGTGAGATTATGAGAATCAAATAATTTAATATATGTAAAACTGTAATAATATTGTTTTGCAGGCTGACTGCAAAATTGTGACTTTTGTAAACATTTTTTTATATTTTCAAGTTATCCATATTGTGTCATTCAATTTTTAAATTACATGCTTTTTGTTTATATTTCAAATTTCTATTTATCTTGAAGTTAAAACTAAATTATAACATAAAAATTTTAAATTTATGTTAACGTGTGTCATTTGTGTCCTCCCTTTGAAAAGGAATTCAACTTATCATACTTTCACCATTGTTTTATATAAAGGTTTTTGACAGTAAAGGCATAACCTGAAACTTTGTATTTAAGCATAAATAGGCATTGTGAGAATAGTTCAAATAATTTGTGCAAATTCTAAGGATGGTAGTATTGTGAAGAATAGAAAATGAGTCAACAAATACATTTTTACATACTGAGAATTTTATATTTTGTTTTCTTCCATTGTTACAGATTATTCTTAAAATAAAAGCCTATCTTTCTGCAATGCCTTGGGATTTGGGACTTGATGGTAGCTTGCAAAGTAACTTGATTCCCGAGTAGGGTATGCAAGCCTTGAGTCATACGCTAATCAGCAGTTTGTGAATACTTACTCTGTACTGTGTTAGATGCCACCTGTGGCTCTGCCATCTTTATTCCACCTTAAACCTGTATGGTCACAAAGTATTTTACTCACCACCTCCAATTATAACTCCATGATGCAAACACTTGAGTTTGATATATATGTATTTTTAAAGTTATACTCCCATAATCATTACATTGAAAAACACACCTATAGAGGGTGTTTAAAAGTAAAAAGATTACAGCATAGTAGACCTATTGATCTAAAATGTGTTTTATTTTTCCTGAAAATATTTTGAATTTTTTTAATATGAAAACTTTATGTTTGGGCACAAAAATGCAATATACAGCAAGAAACCATTATTCTATCAATAATGACATTATTATCTCATCTAAGAACCCAGAAATTGCATTATTAAGAAATGATAAAGGGAAAAAAATTCAGTCTTCCCCCACTGAGAATCTATCACATTCTTTTAATGTTTTTAATAGCTACATAGTATTCAATAACAATTTAAACTTATCCCTCCAGGATTTTACATTAGTTTCCATTTTTTATAGTGATTCCAATAGTAGTTCAATTAATGTACACATAGATTCCATTTTTATATCTATAAGATAGAGCCTTTACCATATAATTAGAAACCTAATGGTGGGTATATTTCTTGCCATATTATTTTCCGAATGTACTATAGCAATTTATACCCCCAAGAGATTACTAAAATTCCTCTTTCTGTAAACTCTTCCAAGCACTTGATATACATAGAACTTCTTTTGATTTCCAGTGTCCTAGACAATGTGACTTAATGGAACTAGTTGATCATGCTATTTAAAGCTCAGAAATCATTTTTCAATTAGACTTACTTCATCAATCACTTCTGAAAGCTGTATGTCAAAATCACCCATTATGTTGTGGTTTTATAACCTTATCTTTGCGTTCGAGACTTTTGCTTTACGTATTTTACTACTATTATCTTTGGCTCATTAGGATTTATGGTTGAGCTATTTTTCTCAGGGTTTGGAAATTTGGTTAGTAAAACCTCTCCAGGGATTTTCTGTAATGGCTGCTGCCCTTTCACTCCATTTTATTGGATAATTGCTTGGCCAATGTCACAAATTTATTTGCATCCATCTGATATATATTTAACCACCTTGTGCCTTTTCCACCTTGCTTCACTTTTATTTTGATGCGTTGTAAAATGTATAGCTGAATTTTTATCTTTAACCCAATTATGAGTTTGTCATCTGACAGGCAAGTCCAATCCAACTTTCATGTTGAACTTTATTTCTTTCCTCTTATGATATAATAATTGATTAAACTCCTTTTTTTGCCTCAGCTCCATTGTACAGGCTAGAAAAGCAGTCAATACCCCAAGCTACATTACCACTAAGTGTGATATTTCTCATTACAATGCTGAACCACTTTGCCCGAATTCTTCTAAGTAATGGTTAGAACTGTTTAATACCTACATACTCCAGTTAATTCTTGATGATCAAACCTCTCATCCCTTATCCTGTAAATTATCTTCTTTGTACTGTTTTGTCCAATACTTTATTTTTCTCTATGCATTTCTCTGCTCCTTTCTAACAAACTGCTGTTCACCTTGAATTCCCTGTTTGCCAAAACTGTATCTCAAAACTTTCTAAAAAATTTATCACCTCCATCAAATTTCTCTAAGTGATGTCTCAGTAGTGTCTAAGCAAACCAAGATACACAATCTGATGCCAACTCGAGAGCAAGCATGTCTCTCTCACAGTTGACTTACCTTAAGGACAGGAGCTGGAGTGTGAAGGTAACATCTCCTGCCTTTGGCAGTTTCCATTATTCAGCTACACAATCATTTCCCTCTTTGAAAATTGTCATCTACAGAATTCCCTTTATTCCTATTCATCCATGGGGCCAATTTGAATATTGATCTTATCTTCCTGTCCATGCCCATTTCTATCAAAACTCTTGAAGACATCAGAATCCATTATACGATCAATGTAATACCTTTCTTGACCTTTCACCCTTTGTTCATATATTCCCATGGTTCTCCCTTAGGCTACAGCTCACCTTCAGATGATTTCAGGGATATGTCAGTTAAGATAAAATATACATAAAACATGTCTAAGGCCAAAGGGAGTTGTGGGAACTGTGACAAACAAAAGATAATAGTTAAAATAATAAAATAAAACTTTAGTTAGGTTCTAATCAATTTACTGCCCTGATTCCCACTATCCACACACTGTTCCTAAACTCACTTGCCTCTTTGTCTTAGTCCCTGTAATCTATCTTTAAATGGATCCCTTTAAAGCATGTAAAAGTCCTTGTCTTTTATTCTTTCTTCGTCATAAATAATTTGGAATACTTCAGTGCCAGTTGAACAAAAATATCTGCCCTTTTTTTGTATTTCAACTTGAAGAATAGAATGTTTCATACTAACCATGCTTTAAGTTGAACTGTATACAACTCAAATACCTGCATCCCACCCCAGAAGTTTGGGAGAGAGGAAAAAAATCCAATAACATTTTCCCACAAAATCAGAACATAACTTTCTAAGCCGTTCAAATCAAGCATGTGGAAGTACAATTCCATTTGTCTGAAATACATTCTCCTTATTATAAAGACGTTGGCTCATTCCATTGTCCCCCCTTTCCACCAACATTATCAATTTCTTATTCTAGTAGATAATTCCTAACCGCCTGTCCAGTCCAATCTTCTCCGGTAAAGACCTTCTCCAGTAATGGCACAGACATTCACCTTTTTGCCCAATATCAAAACCTAGGAATCTCACATGCAATCATTGATAGTCTTGTGACTATTTCAGATATATTTTAAATACATTCAAGGCCTTAATTCCTCCATTGCCAATTCCCTAATACAAGGCATCATCATCTCTTTCAAAGGACTTCTACTGTCTCCTAACTGGATTTCCCCATCCATTCTTACCCCCTAATATAGAATGTCAACAAAATAGATAGAGTGACCTCTTAGATATATAAGTCACAAAATAGCATTCCCATGCTTAAAACCTGCTAATAGCTTCTCATTTCAGTTAGCATAACATTTAAATTTCTTTTTTAATTTTCTAACAGTCTCTACGTTGCCTCTACACTGTTTCCTTCTCTGATGTCATCATTTACCATGTTTCATTTTATTCTTTATATTCTAGCTCAATGAGCTTTTTATGCCTTGATTATATACTCAAATTTTTCTTTTCTATCTTCAGATTTATTGTTTGTTCCTTCTTCATAAACTTTCTTTTCCTAGTTCATGTTACAGATATTTACTCCCCATGATTTTGGTTTCAGATCAAGTATTACCTCATTAGTGAAGACTTTCTAACTATTTCAGCTAAAGCAACTTCTGTCCTCTACTCTAGGAGCTGTGTATCACATAATAATGCTTTGTTTTTCTCCATAGCACTTTTAGACCTTAAATTTTTATTTGAAAAAATATTGTCTGTACTACCTCCCCTGAAATATACTCTAGGATGTTGGGGAGCTGTGATCTAGGCATCCCCAGAGCTTGGAGTGAATGAATAGAAAACTCAAGTATAGAAACCCTATTAGCATCAAAGTGTGCTACCAATGAACAGTCAGCCCCCATAAAGTAAACAAACAAACAAACAAAAATCCTGACAATCAAAACACTTCTGTTTCTTTCTGACAGATTCATTTAGAAGTTGACAAATAATTCAGATCTAGTTAATAGAAGGTAAGGGAAAGTCTACCTTGGGATGTCTATGAAGATTTACCTGCTTCTCAAAAAAAAAAAAAAAAAAGATTCAGGAGAGACTTTGTTCTGTGAGGATGTGATACGTTTTAAGTTGTCACAGTGCAGACCTGCTGAGAATTTCTGGGCATAGATACATAAAGAACTAATTTCTGTTCAGGTTCATCTATGTATTAAAAAAAAAAAATTACTAATCTCTAATGTTTGAACCACCGATTTACCAATCTACAGACACCTTCCTTCTAGGATTCCTGTTTCATAATAATGTTCCCTTTAGTACTTAAGCTTTTAAAATTTTTATAATATTTAAACTTCTTTCATTTGGCTTATTTGTTACTAGCAGCCAAAAGCATCATAACCAATATAGAGTCATATCTTTCCTCCCCTTCACAGCAAAAACATTTCAAAAAAATTGCACTCCTGTGTTATCTCCAATTTCTCACTCTTAGTTCACTTTTTAACACAGTACAATCTGGTTTCCATTTTTCTGCTCCAAAAGTGTACATATTGCATAACCATCAATTACTTCCACGTCACCAATTCCCATGAAGAATATTATATTCCCGTTGCTCTACAAATTCCAGAAGTTTTCATCACAGAGAGCTTTTTGCATTGTTGGCTTCCTTGGGAATTCAGAGAATAGTTCATCTCAGTCTCCAGTTCTGGATGCTTCTTTTTAATAAATTTAGACATTTCTAGAAATTTCCCTGGTGTGCTTTTGCACTTCTAAAAAATTCTAATGCTCCCTTTTTATCTCTTTCCATGATTTTAAGTTATACTTTACATGCTTGGTTCCAAATACATATCTGAAATCGCTACTTGAATATCTATCTGTCTGCTTGGCGGGCCAATTTGGATGTTTAATGGAATCAGAAACTTAATTGTAATACACCTGTTTGTTTCAACCTCTCATACCAAATCTGGTCTTGTGCCAGAGGTTCCAACAAATGGGACTTCTATCCACTGGTTGTTAGAAAGGAAAAAAGAAAACTAAGGATCATGCTCGACACATCCTTTATATATAAGCTCCCTACTTAAAACCCAAGCCTTGCCAATATGACATCATTACTGTAGGTATCCCCTCTGCTTTCCTTCATCTCACTGTCAAACTTTAGTCCATCCTGCCATAATCTTTTACCTTGGGAGTAAATGTGATGATGACTGTGCGAATACAGCTGATTGGGCCAAAAGTTGAATTGTGATTCAAGAAAAAGCTATGTACATTAACAAAATATATGGTATAACTGAACACAAAAGTTAAGTTGTGAGAATTATATCCTTGTGCTCATGAATTTAAACTGGAAAACATAAAGAAAATTATATATTCAACAATAGAAACTGGGGAAAAAATAATGAATAGGGAAAAAACCCACTTCAGACATGCAAGTGCTCAAGTCAATCCCATGAGGGGCCAAGGCAAGATAAATTCATAAGAAAACAGACATTGTGAATAAACATATGCTAGGTAGTGAGAAAAATATAGCCATCCCTCAGTATCTGTTGGAATTGGTTTCAGAACTCCTGTGCATAC
>CAUYRT010071741.1:0-14033 GCA_963574885.1 Lepilemur ruficaudatus
TGCCTGTAGTCCCAGCCACTCGGGAGGCTGAGGCAGAAGGATCGCTTGAGCCCAGGAGTTTGAGGTTGCTGTGAGCTAGGCTGATGCCACGGCACTCACTCTAGCCTGGGCAACAGAGTGAGACTCTGTCTCAAAAAAAAAGAAAAAAAAGCCTGTGCACATTCAGTACAAATGTGTTTTTCTTCCCCAAATATTTTTGATCTGAGGTTGGTGCAGAACCCTGGATACGGAAGGCTGACTGTACTTGATTATTCCCAAGTGACATTACTGACATACATTTTACTTTTCAGACTTCAGTGACACAATCAGGGAGAGGAGATGTGAGATCTCTTTTTTGGTAGTGCATGGCCAGAGCTCCTTCATCACCCAAAAAAACATCTCCTCTGTACTTACTGGAAGGCTAGAACACAGGCACAGTAAAACAGAACAGACCACCTGGAGTCTGCAATTTCACTGTTGGGGAAAACCCTTTAAAATAAGACACCTTATCAGTTTCCTTAAAACTGGGAAGCTTGTGGTGATCATCTGTAAGGTGTTACTGTTCAACTCAAGGGAATTTTCTACAAAAGCAACAAGAACAAAAATAAGGAGGTATTATGCTGGGTGAAAGAAGTCAGTCTCAAAAGGGATATATGATTCCATTTCTATGACATTCTAGAAAAAACAAAACTATTATACAGGGATGGAGAACTGATTAGTGTTGTCAGAGATGAGAGGGGAGGGGTGGTGTGACTAGAAAAAGAGCTTTTTTGAGGTGATGGAACAGCTCTGTGTCCTGATTGTGGTAGCGGTTATACAAATTCATACATGAGCTAAAATTCATAGAACTGTACTACCCCCCCCCAAAATAAGTCAACTTTACTGTATGATAATTTTGAAAATACATAAATACTTATTTTAAAAGATGGGGAGCCTAACTAACTTTCCAACTTCTCCGGGTAAAGGTTCGTCTGACCCAAGCAGCCAGCCCTGGAATGGTAAGAACTGAAACTCAACAGCCACACTGTCTAGACCTCAAGCCCAGCTGCACCACACACTGGCTATGTGACATTGGGCATGTCACTTCACCCTGCCGCCCACGGCCTTTCTTCCCTCATCTGAAAATGGAGATATGCTGAGGTTACCTGAGTTCATCCAGGGAAACCTCTTACCAGGGCCCATGGCCTAGTAAGATCTAAAAAGAGAGTTAACACCACAATATGGACTCTGTGAAGTCAGAGACCGGGCCTGTTTTACCCATGACTACAGCCTGGGTGCTTAGATAGTGTCTGGCATATAGTAGGTGCTCAACAGTGAATGAATGTGAGGAACAATATAGTTCAACACCACACAGACAGGATCATGAATGGTCACTATTTTGGATTACGTGCACCACCAACTGCCTTCATTGTTACGAACAATCAAGAATTGGCTCTTTTGGGCAGATAGAAAATCATGCTATCTCAGCAACGGGCTTCTTGGTGAAGAGACCCAGGTATACTTCTATTTCAACTTTAAAATGTTTTTTAAAAAAATCTTTCATATAGTTTAAGTTTGATGTCAAAACTTTGCTTTTAATCAGAAAAGGCATTCCTGAAAAGATTCACAAAAACTGGTTTCACTCCTCTTATGAAAGAGAGGAATTTTGTTGTAAGTGTAAAACATAAAATGTTCTATTAGAATTTTGTTAGAAGCTTTCATAAATGAAGAACCTTTACCAAACAAAGAATCTTTGCTATATTACTAATCCTCTTTTTACTACATATTACATGTGTATTTTATTAAATATACATAGTAAAGTATAAGTCCTAAATGTCACCTTTCCTGTACGTGTTTCCCATTCTTAATGACATACTTCATCATAACAAATGATACCCAACTGATCTCAAATAGGTTCAGACATTTTTAACCTTATAGTCTAACATTAATCTTAAATAACAAAGCATAAACATCACTTAAACTTTAATAGCTTCAAAGAGATGTAGTTTCAAGTCTTAAACAAAGCTTCTTACCAAATCAGCCACTTTGCACAAGCAATCTGAGAGCTCATCAAAAATGAATACAGTCTGGGGCCCCGGCGGGGTAGAACATGCACGCTCCACAAGCAATTCTGTCTTTCTCAAGGCTTTTTCTTGTGCAATATGAAATCCTTCTGGGGCACTGAGCTCAGGAACTCCAAAAAGACCCTAAAAACCAAAAAACATTTCCAATTTATAATTTCTTTTGTATTAACTAAAAATACTTTTTTCATAAAGGAAATCTTGGTTTTCATTGTTGTATCATTTAATGATACAACTTTCAACTCCCCATATCATTCCCCATAACTTAGATTAAAAATGCTTTAAGAACACAATTTTCCTTCAATTTCTAATTATTTTCTAAAAAACATAAATTGAATGGTAGGGGTTCAAAACACAGCACTGTCACTAGTGCAGAATCTAACTCAGAGTGGCTGGATTTAATGAGATAATACATGTTTTAAAAAAAACAGTCCCTGCCACATAGAAAGCATTTAAAAGATGTTAGCTATAATTATTATTATTAGCTTGTAACCTCAGCCAACTTATTTCTCCTCCTAGGCCTCAATTTTTTCAGCAGGTACAATGGAAATGACAATACATACTTCACAGCATGGATAGAGGTTCTAAGTTAGAAAGTATAAGTCAAGTACTAAGGAGAATGTCTGACATGGAGTAAGATCTCAGGACATAGCACCAATTACTCTGCAACTATAAAACTGTGGATGAGTTGATTATCAAGTACAAAGACACGTTAGAAAAATTTAGTGAACATATTAAACCAAGTCATAGGCTGAAACTGGCAGCAAATTTTATATTTTCCAAAGGCATTTCAATATCTCGACAAAAATAAAAATCACTAATCTAATGAGAGTGATCATTCTCTTATACTAGTTCAATTATACTTGTTAGAGTACTCAGGAAGGCAGGAAAAAACCAAACATTTAATATGCATCTACTGCATGTCATGAAATGTGCCAGATACTTTGTATATAATTCTCTGTGGATAAGGAAACACCTTTCAGAAGTTAGAAAAAAACATGTTTGAGGTCACGAATTAATAGTGGGAAAGCCAGAATTCGAGCCTGCCCTGTATATCTCTAAAGCCCACACTTTTCCATACTTCTTTATTATTATCTTCTTTATTATTAAATTTTACATGATTTCTCTCTTTGAAAGTCTTCTCTCCTGAGGTGAACTCCTAGAGGCAGGAGCCCTGTCCTTTGTTTCTTTAACCAGCTAACCGCATAATGTCTAACTTAACACAGGAAACAAATGAATGGAGCAGATGTTAACCGTTATAAATTAACTTTGTAAGTGTTTTACATACAGGTTTTTAGAAACCCCAACAGGTAAAACTTCAGGCCTTATAAGGCCTACTATTTCTGTAAGAAGGAATGCATGAAGTTAAGCTGTTAACCTCTCTTAAAAATACATTAGAAGTTGAAGAAAATAAATTGAAAGACAGTTCGGAGCAGAGTAGAATCAGGACTAAAAATAAATTTAATCTTTACACTGATTTAATTTGATCCAAGCACAGGCTATTTCTACCACCCAGTACAACCTCCCCATCCAGTTCTTAGGAATTCTAACTCTCAGACTCTCAAGGTAATGATAAAAATGCTACATAAACTTTTTTTTATTAGGCAAAAACCAATTCACAAATTTGAATATCTGTTATCAGTGCCTAAAATCATAATGCACAAATGAAAAAGCAATAAAGCTAAAATTAGTTATATTTTATCAACCTAAGTTACCTACAAGTAGCTCTCCTTCCCAAAACACCAACTATGTTACAACAACATTAAGAGTAGACTCTTATGGCAGCTGGTGTAACAAATTTCACATAAAAAATTTTTTTAAATAGACAAGGCTAATGATGGTGACAAAATAAGAAACACACCCTTAAGCTCACTGCAACCATAACCTAGACTCTTCTTTATAGGAAAAGCAGTGGTACAACGAAGAAATTTTAAAGGGCAAAAACAAAAGTAACCCTTAACCTAAAATGAACAAAATCTACCACTGCAAAGTAGAACAGGCATCAAGTAAGTTCTTTCCAAGGTTGCCATCTTTTCATCTTTCATTCATTCATTCAATAATTATTGAGTGCCTACTGAATGCCAGGCACCATGCTAAGCAGGGTGGACACAGAAATAAGAACCAAAGAATTCAGTCTAGCGACTGACTTCCTGGGAGAAGAAATCAAAGTGATCAACTCCACTGCACTATAGGAAATCAGACTCAACAGCTCTGAGTTTTAAAAGAAAACAAGAAAGCCCAACGCTATGGAATAATAAATTGACGAGTGATGGAATTTCGGGCCTCAGTGAAATCACTACTACCCTACTGAAGGCAAGTGCGTCCTTGCAAAAGGACAACTTGATAGCGAATGTGAACGCACAGGGCTAGGCCTCTTAGGGCCTAAGCGTAATGTTGGAGCAAAAGTGAACTCGAGAGGGGGTGGGACTGAGTGTAGGGAGAGGGCGGGACCCGGCAGGCCGAAATCACCGCCACCACTATTTCAAATTCACGTGGAGCTAGGGGTTCACGCAGAGGCAGGTCCTGGACCCCACACTTCGGGGAGGAGACCACCAAACGCCGCCTGTCCACCCCCTTTAAACCCAGCCCCTCCACGAGGTGGCCGGCAAGGACGAGCGTGCAAACGACACCCCACCGTATGAGGTGGGTTCGCTGCCTGGCTCCTGCCAGTCCCAGACAACCTAGCCCGCGTCGCCGCCGGCTGCGCGGAGAAGGGGGCCCGCTTAGCCCGGGGCAGCGAGGACAGGCCCTCGCGCGCCGCTCACCCGGCGCTCGCTGAACAGGTCCAAGCGGCGGCCCTGGGGCTTGACATTGAACGCGGCGCCCACCGGGGACCAGCTGGTGCTGACCCTCCGGGCCCAGATCCCGGCTCTGAGGCCGCCCAGCCTTCGGGCACACAGCATCGTGCCCCGGAAGCAGCCCCTTTCCCCGCCGCGAGACCCCTGCCCCGCGCGCCGCAGCCCCAGCCCGGGGCGCGCGCGCTTTGCGTTTCCAAGGCAGCGGCCCACGCCGCCCCACGTGACGCCTGCTCTTCCGGGTCGGGGCGCGAGGCCCTCAGGACGAGAGCACGTCGTCGACGTCCCGAGGGCAAGAGCGTCGTCTTGCCGCCTTCTCGGCAGCCATCGAGGTGTAGCGCCCCCGTGTGCCCGGGGTAAGGAACGGCTAGGGCTTGCCCTTCCCCTCCCACGTGGCTCGAGCAGGCGGGCAAAGCCTCCTTACAACAAGTTCCAGTTCCTGCAGAAGCCGGGAGCGAGCGCCAAGAACCGAGCCGTGAGCCTCTCGGTGCTTCCTCCGACGGGACTTAGGGACAGAGCCTGGGGCAGGATCCGGGACCGCTGACGCGCAGTCGAGCCAATCTGTCCAATCAATGTGTCTCCACCCGAAAAGATGGGTTAAATTAAATACATGGAATGACTGTGCATCCGCGTTAGGGTTCTGTGCAACTGAGTGAATTAACACCTGTGAATTTTTATCTCTTCTGATTTCTAAAATTATTATAATAATCTGTATAAACTTCAATCAACAATGCAGAAATAAAAAGATTTGGAGGGGCGGGGAGGAAAGGCGTTAGGAAACTGAGTCTGGGCCTCAGATCAAGGCGCGTGGGACGGTGCCATGGGGGCGGGGGCCCGCGGACAGCCTTCGCCTCCCCAGCAGTGGGCATCGCCAGACTGGGAGTCGGGGGTCCAGGTTCGTGTCCAGGATCGCAGCCGGAACCTTGCTAAACTTCAGTGCCCCCGTCTGCAGAGAGGCGCTTGTACACCAGTGCGCAGGGATGAGAAGGAAGGGGTTTTGTTAACAGGAAGGCGTTTTTATTTTGAGGCTTCCCTGGGTAGGCAGGGTGGGCAGTGGATGGAAAAGGCACTGCGGTTATAGGAAAGGGACGTGGGGGGCTGGAGCAGCTCTCCAGCTTTGCCTGCGCGAGCTGGGGGCTGCCCTATGGCACTGCCTCTCTGGCCTCGGTGGGGTGGCGTGGGGCTGCTGAGTGGAGACTCCTCCCGGGACGGCCCCTTGGCAATGGGCCCTTCTGTGCGAGGGAAGCCGGTGGGCTGGTGGAAGGCAGGAAGACCTGGTAGGAGAGTAGGCAGGAGGAGGTCTTGCTACTGCAACCTCCTGCTCGCTCTAAGTGCCACGTCTCTGCCTCAGCTCTCTGTACGTGGGAACCAGACACCGCATGGTGCCTATAAACCAGTGTCTGAATGTGGAGGGCATTGAGGGCTGTGGTCTCCCGGCAACTAATGAAAGGATGATTTTTTTCCTCAGCTACCAGAGGTGTGACTTTTGCAAAGGAACAAGAACCCAAGTAACTCTTTTTATTCCGTGGCAAACCACTGCATTTTTTTTTAAATGTGCTTTATTTGAAGTCCCTTCAAAGCTTTATCTCACCCTGAATGTTTAGTCCTAGGGTAAAGCTCTGCTCATTTTAACATTGCCCATAGGGTTTGAGCAGTCTAGGAAGCTTCTCTAAAGTTCCAGTTTTAAATGGAGTTTGAAAAACAAAAAACTAAAAATAAAACTACCATAGGAGCCAGCACTCCCGCTCCTGGGTATTTATCGAAAGGACAAGAAATGAGGATAGCAAAGAGATCCTTCACCACACCCCCTGTTTACTGCAGCACTATTCACAATACCAATATACAGAGTCAACCTCAGTGTACATCAACAGGTGAATGGATAAAGAAAATGTGATGTAGCTATATAATGGAATACTATTCGGCCATAAAAAAAGAAATCCTTTCATTCAGAGCAACATGGATGAGCCTCCCAGACATTATGTTAAGTGAAATAAACCAGGCACAGACAGATGAATGCTGCATGTTCTTACTCATATGTCAGAGCTAAAAATAAAAAAATGAGCTCATCGAAGTAGAGAGTAGAAGTGTAGAGGGTGGGGACGGTAGGGGGAGAGGAGGCTAGGGAGAGGTTGGTTAATGGGTACACAATTCCGGTTAACTTATTCTTCATAAGAATAAGTTCTAATGTTCAATAGCACGGTAGGGTGACCGTAGTTAACAACAATGCATTACATATTTCAAAATAGCTAGACGAGAGGACTTGAAATGTTGCCAACGTATAGAAATGATAAATGTTTGAGATAGAGATGGTAATTACCCTGATCTGATCATTACATGTTGTACACATGAATCAAAATATCACTCCACATCTCATACATTATGTATGATTAATACATGTCAACTAAAAATAAAAAGAATTTTAAAATGTAAGTTTTTCATTTTTTTTTTTTTTTTTTTGAGACAGAGTCTCACTCTCTCACCTGGGCTAGACTGAGTGCCGTGGCGTCAGCTTAGCTCACAGCAACCTCAAACTCCTGGGCTCAAGCAATCCTTCTGCCTCAGTCTCCCGAGTAGCTGGGACTACAGGCACGCGCCACCATGCCCAGCTAAAGTTTTTCATTTTTTAACTTTAGCCTGGCAGGGGGAAAAAGCCCAGTTGATAATGATGATGATGATAAATAACAATTTTAATATAGTTAACACAAGTACCATAGTGTACCTATAGAATGCTTTAAAACTTAACTGTAAATTCTATATTGTGTTGTGTTTGTATGGGAACTTGTGATTTCATTTTCTGTTTATTTTTAATTGAAGATTTAAAGTTATTTAAAACCCCCAAATTCCTAACACTATGTTGATTAATGTCACTGGTTGGTTTTCAGGGGACCCGTGTCATTGCAGACCTAGTGCCTGTATAGCAGCAGGCAAGTGGGTCATGTAGGAAAGAAAAATCCATTGATATATTTGACAAAATGTTTATTTTATCATCTTTTTTAAAAAGGAGTTTCAACTCTGAGAGGCTTTCTTTAGCCCAGAACAGATTTTATACACTAACCATTTATAATGCAAACATTTAAGCATAAAACCTCCCTCAGTCATCAGTGGATGATGACTGGTGCTAGGGTGTATAGGGTATCTTGTGTCTCAGAGAGCCTGACATAACTAGACTGCTCAAAACTGCATTCCAGATTCACAGCCAGCCAATGAAAAATAATCCCAAATGGCAGATTGAACACCCGTCCCGGTCAACTTTATCTTTTGAAGTCCTGTAAAATGTTACATCTCATCTTCTATATTCACCCTGCAAAAAGAATTTTATAAAAACTTGTTTCCTTTGTCCTAGTCATAAATTGTGTTTTTTTCCTTATGCCTGTCTCAGCCTATAAAGCATTGCTCCTAACAGAAGGGAGTTAGCACAGATATTCCCCTTTGGTGCCATAATAAAATCAGACTTTGCACTGGGGAAAAACAACCTGGGTTATTACAACTCAGAAAAGCCAAGAAATAAGGACACTCTGGCTCAATAACTAGAATGTTCTGTCATTCTGTGATTGCAGGTGAGAAGTGGGGTGCAGAGTATCAGGGGTGCTCCTTCGCTGTGGGGGCCGGCAGGGTCAGGCTTGAGAGCGATGCCTCCATGAATTTTGCACCCCGTGGGTCTCACTTGCTTTACCCTATCCTGGCTCTGTTCGATGGGAAATATACACTAAGGAAGGCCAATAAAATACTTACAAACAGACATCATTTCTATTTCAGTAGGTTTCCAACATTTTCCATAACCACCAAGTAATTTTTAAATATTGCATCCACAGCAGTGCTGCCTGCTTTTAGTGGTAATTCAGGAAAATCCCACCTTCCTGGGGAATAAGTCCGTGTTGACTTGGTTGCAGTATGGATAGAATGACTAGAATCCTAGGCCTTTGGGGACAATTCCATTTCAAGTGGCACACTCTGCCAGACAACATGTCCAGGTTGTGGCTTAGAAAATGCTCTGTCTTAAATGTGCACCAAGCCCGGGGCCTTGTGCTTCTTACATTAGTTGGCCTCAAGTGTTACCCCAGGGATTAGAGACTAACACAAGCCCCACAAGGTGAGTGACAATCGATATATATGTGAATAATTGACTGTCACCGTTTGGTACCAGGCAGGCCAGAAAAAGAACCATCTGAACCATCACCCAGTAGCCTCGTTTTTGGTTTGGGGAGTTGGCCTTTACAGTGAGATGATGTGAGGAGCTAGAAAACTATGGCAAGAATGACTCCTTCAAACTCACAGGACACCAGTAGTCTTTATTTGCTTAGGCAAATTTTCTGAATACATATGGTTTAAATTCTTAGCGTAGAAAAGTGTATCAAGTTAACTTAAACATATGTAATTACTTGCAAAATTTTACAGTAGGATTGGGACCGTACAAAATTACTCAGCTCAGCCGCTATTGCACCACAGGAGATCGGGGCACAGAAAAGCTCGATAACTCACCCGATCCAAATTCCCTTGTCCTGGCTGGAACAACAACCCACATACTTCAGTTCTTAGTCTTGGGCTTTCTCCGCTATAGTCACGCTGCCCCTATCCTTGGACCACGGGCCACGTAAGAATCTTTCAGATGAAAGCAGTAGTGACAACACCCACCTGCATCAGACTGGTTGAAGAAGACAAAGAGAATGTGCGGCTCTCAGGACAAGATAGTCCAAGGAGAGCTCTGCCTTGAGGTACAGCTGGATTTGGGGTCTAACCCTTGCCGTGGGGCTGGGTTACTCCAGCTCTGTTCAGCTCTATTCTGAGGCTCTATGGATTAGACGGCTGCCAGCAGCTTCATCCTCCCAGTTGTAACTCCAGGGAAAATGAGCATGCCTTTTTCTCAACAGACTGCATCTCATTGGTTCTGATTGGATCGAGCACCATCTAGAAAAAGTCACCATGGCCAGAGGAAGGTGCTATTCTGATTAGCCAGGCCTGAATCGCATGCCCACCCCAGAGTGTAGAGTCTACCCCATCTGAAATGCTTGGCCTGGGAGTGGACATTAGGATGCTTTTCCCAGACGAAGGGGAGATAGATGGTACCTGTCTAAACAAGAACTGCCCACTATAGGCCTGAAGGAAAAGTTTCCCGTCTAACCTACTCTCCCAGTAAATCCATTCCCATCCTGCACGTCTAACTATAACTCTGTTTGGAGTCTCTGTCTAGTAACTTTTTTTTTCCTCTTGCATAGCTCATTTAAAAGTTTTATAAGGTAAATAATGAAAGAAATCTAATGGAATTTTCCCTGCTGGGTTTCAGGCTTGCTTGGGACCCGTGATCTCTTTTTTTCTTCCTATTTCTCCCTTTTAAGATGGGACTGTCTGTCCTGGACCTTGCCCACCACTGTTTTGGGAGAAGATAACTTGTTTTGTTTCATAGGTTCACAGATGGAGAGAGATTTTGCCATGTGATGAATCACACAATAGGTCTCACCCATAGCTGATTGAAATGATTTAGATGATGGGACTTGGGAGTTTGAGTGGATGATAGATGCGATTTGGGACTTATAGTTGATGCTGAAATTGTTGAGATGTTTGGGGCCATTGGGATGGGGTAAATGTGTTTTGCACATGGGAAGGAAATAGACTTTGGGAGGCCAGAGGGCAGACAGTTATGGGGTCAACTGTGTCTCCCAAAAAGATACGATGAAGTCCTAACCCTTGGTACCTATAATTGTGACCTTATTTGAAAACAGGATATTTGCAGATGTAATCAGATTAAAACAGGTCATACCAGATTAGGGTTGGCCCTAATCCAATAGGACTGGGGCCCTTGTAAAAAGAGGGAATGTGGACACTGGCAGATACAGAAGGAAGACACCATACGAAGACGGAAGCAGAGGTTAGAGTGATGTTGCCATCAGCCAAGGAGTGCCGCGGGCTGGCAGAAGCTGGAAGCAGCAAGGACAGGTCCTCCTTTAGAAGCTTCGGAGGGAGCACGGCCCTGCTAACACGTTAGTCTCTAACTTCCAGCCTCCAGAACTGTGAGAGACTAAATTTCTGTTGTTTAAAGCTACCCAGTTTGCAAACTTTGTTACGGCAAACCTAGAAAAGGAATACAGATTCAAGTCTGGCAAATAGTTACCCACTGCTACTTGTTGGATTGAATGGCTATTAAAACCTAAATTAGAAAGTGAACAATGTTTACAGCTTTCTAGAGTGTTACAGAGTCACCAGCTTAGGGCTCTCATTAGAGCCCTAACGGAATAAACATTTTTCTTTTCTTTCTTCCTAATGTCCTCAGAAACACAGATGAGCAATAAACGGCTCCTTAGGGCACTAAAACGATATCAAAACGCTCTTCCCACAAGAAACATCCATGCAAAGGATTCTTCAGACAATGGGAATGATGAGAAATATGAAATAAAGTGTAATAAACAATGCAGCTATTTTAAAATTGACTCTTGAAAAGATAGTAAGTTACATGGAATCAGTTTTAGGAATAACTTTCCTATTTTTTACCTTTTTATGATTATTGCAACAATTGGAGGAATTAGTATAGTAAAATCCTCTAGTAACGTCCTCAACAAGCCCATTCTCCATCATTAGCTGCTGAACAGAAGGAAGCCTGTGAAGGTCGTGTCATCGTCCTCATCGGCAAACAAGCCGTTGAACCTCTCTCCTCCTGTCACCTGCATCCACACCTCGTCCCCGAGCTTCAGCTGCAGGACGATGCCACCAGAGGCCTGGTCCTCCGAGCTCATATAACCATCCTTGGTGTGCAGTATTTTCGCCCCATTTTTGACCAACGATACCTGGACATTCCTGGAGAAGACAGTGATGTGGTAGGTGAAGTAATAGACCCCAGCGACGTGGCAGGTGAATTTCCCCGTCGCTATGTCGTAATGGTTGAATTCGTTATAGAGGATCTTGTCGAATTTGATGGGTACATCCAAAGACGGGAACTTGCTCAGCACTGTCAGCCCCACTGTGAAAGCGCTTTTGGGCAAGACCGGAGTCTCACCGATTTTCCCTTTTTCTCCTCGATCCCCTTTCCAGCCTCGTATTCCCCGGACTCCTGGCTCGCCCTGGGGCCCCACGGGGCCAGCCTCTCCCTTGGGACCAGGCTTTCCAATGGGGCCCTCGGGGCCAGGTAAACCAGTTGGGCCCAAAGGCCCGGTGTGGCCCCTTTGGCCCTCTCGGCCAGGGGGGCCCACATCCCCTTTCTCCCCCTTCTGCCCTGGAGGGCCGGTCTCTCCTTGGAGGCCCTTCTCTCCCATGGGACCAAGCAAGCCCTTTGGCCCGTGTTTTCCTGGGGGTCCTCTGGAGCCTTGATCCCCTTTGATGCCTTTTGCTTCAACGTTTCCATCTGCTCCTATTAGAGAAAGAGCAAGTAAGGAGATGGTTTGTGAAACAGTCCCTTGTGAACAACTTTGGTTTTTCTACTATTGTGCATACAAACGAAACACAGAGTAGCTCACAGGTTCAGTGTATGCCCAGGCGTTGGAATTCATTTACTCTCAAATTACACACACACATCCCAATTTAGCTGACTCCTGTCTACTAAATCTGAGTCAAGGCTCACATGGGAAATTACAACTCTTTACCACCTAAGTCCACGTGTTGGCTACTCAATAATGCCGGTGCTTGAGAGCAAACGCTCTTCCGGGCGGGGAGAACTGCAGAAGGCAGGTTAGTAGACACTCAACCCTGGTTGTGTGATGCCCCTAAAAACCTCCTCACAGGAGTGGACACGAGATCAAGGTCAAGAGCGACGGTGGCACTCCTCGCCCTCTGCTGCCCTGCCCAGCCCAGGCCAGCCAGCCTGTCCACCTGCCCGTTACACTGCACGGTCCATCATTCTACACAAGCGCTCGCGCTTCCCGATCCTTCCACGCGGACTGGAGAGCCAGGGTTGCAGGTGCGGATTCTGGGAGTAAATGTCAGACTCCGTCCCGTCTCCACCACTTCCGCACACGGGATGCCAGGCAAGCCAGTGAGCCTCGCATGCCCCCGATCCCTCGTCTAGCGAATAGGGATAATCCTACCACCTGGCGTAGAGAGCTGTTGGAGCGAGTCAGTACATAGAAAGCACAAACACAAATGGCACAAAGGGCTACGCGTGTTTGCGGCGCAGACCGTCTCCCTCCCTGTCAGCTGCAGAGTCCTCCCTCCCCCTCAGGGCCACCTCCTCCAGGCAGTATCTCCAGATGCACTGAGTGACAGCTCAGTCTCGCTCCGCAGCGCTCACGCACCAACGCAGGGCTCAGCAAACCATGGCCAGAGCCCACCTCCCGCCTACTTCTGTATAACCCACAAGCAGAATGGTTCACGTATTTAAACGGTCACATGTAGGTTTCCACGTGTCATGGAAATTCAAATTTCAAATTTCAGTAGTTGCACACAGCCTCTCTGGAACGCAGCCACACCCAGTCAGGACTTATCTCCAGCTGCTTTTCATTACAGTGGCAGAGTTGGGCAGCAGTGACAGAGACCACATGGCCCGAAAAGCCAAAAATATTTACTATCAGCCCCTTACAGAAAGAGTTTGCAATCCCTGCACTGATCCCTGCTTCTGGAGGGCAAGAACTGCGTTGCCTGTATCACTGGAACACGCTCAGCACCTCGTGAAGGACTTGTCCGCAGGAAGCACTTAATTACTGTTAAATCCTGGAGAGCTCAGAATTAGAGCACGGTAACTTCTGACCTCGCTCTCCTTTGTCTCCACTCGCTCCGTCCTTCCCTGGGCTGCCGGGATGTCCTGGTTCTCCTGGGTAGAAAACAAGAAAACGGGCAAGAGCTGAAATCAGCTGACATTGTCTCTCCTGCGCCAAGGCCTGAGGAAGCGCGCCGGGCGTCTGAGGTCCCCGTGGGTTTCCCACTCTGTTGCTTTCCCAGCACCCTTGCGGGGAGTGCAAGGTCTGCTGGCCTCCTATGACAACACAGCTCACTACGGTCTTGAGATGCTATTTGAGATGGAAGGGAGGTTCTGGAAGGATCTCTCTAGCACCTGAGAGTGGTGGTAAATGCCACTGATCAAGACGGCAGGGGAGCCCCGGGACATCAGGTGAGTGAGGCTCTGCTGACCACAGGCAACCCCTCGTGCTCGGTGCTGACCGCCCTCGGTTCCAACATGGCAGGGTGGACGTCGGCAGGTGGGAGGTGGCTCTGGCCATGGCAGTAGAAGAGCTCACTAGGCCACGTGTCACCTCAGACTCTGGCCTCTCCCAGAGCAGCA
>CAUYRT010071743.1:0-11673 GCA_963574885.1 Lepilemur ruficaudatus
GAGGATTGCTTGAGGCCAGGAGTTTGAGACCAGCCTAAGCAAGAGTAAGACCCCATCTTTACCAAAAATAGAAAAGTTAGCTGGGCATGGTGGCGCATGCCTGTAGTCCCAGCTACTTGGGAGGCCGAGGCAGAAGGATCACTTGAGCCCAGGAGTTTGAGGTTGCTGTGAGCTAAGCTAACGCCACGGCACTCTAGCCCGGGCAACAACGTGAGACTCTGTCTCAAAAAAAAAAAAAAAAAAAAAAAAGCAAGAATGTGTATATAACTGGAAGACAGGTATAATGTTAGAATAGTTAACTGTGCCTCCTGAAAAGAGGTAAATATATCTCTCCTCATTTATAAACGATGACCATAAAGTAATGAGCCTAAATTTTCAAAATAAAAGGGAGGTGACCATGCTTAAAAAGGGATAGGGTGCTTTGCGAGGTGGTTCACGCCTGTAATCCTAGCACTTTGGGAGGCCAGGGCTGAAGGATTACTTGAGGCCAGGAGTCCGAGAACAGCCTGAACAAGAGTGAGACCCCCCCCCCAACACACTACTAAAAATAAAAAAATTAGCCAGGCATGGTGGTTCCTGCCTGGAGTCCCAGCTACTCGGGAGGCTGAGGCAGGAGGATCACTTGAGCCCAGGAGTTTGAGGTTGCAGAAAGTTATGATGACACCACTCGCTCTAGCCCAGGGGACAGAGCAAGACCCTGTCTTTACCAAAAAAAAAAGGGGCGGGAGATAGGGAAGAGGACTAAAGGGATATTTAGTAATGAAGAACCTACATTCACTTAGGCTTATCAAAAGACAGGAAACGTATCTCCCTTTATTTAGAATCGATTACAAATTAAACAGAGAACAGAAATGACCATATAAAACAAAGATACAACTCTGTCCTTTAGCGTGTAGACAGAACTGGAAGTAAAAGAGATGAACAAGAAAAGAAGGGGAAAACACACGTACCTACAAACTTAGTCACAAACATCACAGACGCTACGAGTTAACAAGTCAAAGCTGAATACTCAGTTTTTGTAAATCAGAGTCTGATTAGGAACTTGAATGTACCAAGAAAGAATAAGATAAGCCAAAGAATATTCCAGGACATCTCTAAACATCCCACCAAAAAGAACACAAAAAAGAGCCAGCAACCCGAGACTGGAAGATACCATACAGCCATCCAGGCACTGAAAAAAAAAAAATCTTCATTTTCCCCCCCCCAAATAAAAAGTATCCTGGACCGGCCAACTACGTACAAGAATAATTTTCAAAATTCTAATCCTAAACCACACTGGGTGATTCTGGGTAGAGAATACCTCAATTTCCCCAATGCTAAATACAAACGCCTATCCCAGTGTCCCGGATCTGAATCTTAAATGTAAAGCCACAAGTTACACCTGACGGACTTTGCAGCTGTCAACGTGCCCGTAGCAGCCATACTTAAAGGAAAGGGGGGGAAAGTCCCCGGCATTACGCGCAATTCCCGTAAAATCGCTCCCAGCTGCCGGAGGGGGCGGACTCCGGCTCGTGCCCCCGGCACCGAGGCGCGGCCGCCCGCTGGCCTGCCTCCGCGCAGCGTCCGACCTCGACCAGCCCCCGCCAGCCCCGGACCCGGCGGGGCGCGCAGCCCCGAGCGGCCGCCCAGCCCCGCAGGCCCGGCCCACCCGCGGCGGCGCGAGCGAGGTCAGCCCGGCCCGAGGCGCCTCGATCCGTCCGACCACGGCCGCCCGCGGCCCCCGCAGGCCGGAGAGGAACGTATAGGCACGGGGCCCGCGGGCCCCAGCGAGTCTCCGCGCCGCGCCGCGCACTCACCTGCCCCGCGTGCCACCTCAGCGCCAATCCCGGGTCGTGCTAGCGGCTCCTCACCTCTCACCCGCCAGCCCTCGGCGGCGCCTCCGCGCACGCGCGGCCGCACGGAGAGGGGCGGCCGCACGGAGAGGGGCGGCCGCGGGGCATGCTGGGGGCTGTAGTCCTTTCCCGCGCTGGGTGGCACCGCTTCGGGAGCCGGCTTTCCGAGCCCCGGCTCCACCGCCAGGGGGCGCGGGCACAGGCTGCCTGCGAAGCCCGTTTTTAGCCTTGCGGTGTCTGCTCGCCTCCAGTCTGCACCGTAGCCCGAGCAACTTAGGGCGTCATGGGGTGGACCAGCAGTCAGGATGTGGGAAAGACGGAGCAAATTACTTTTTAATTTTCCAAATATTTAAGTGCCTTCTTTGTGGGTGCACAGAACCAGTCCTAGACCAGCCTGATCCACTCTTGCACAGTTCACAAGCCTTGGAGGAAGCCACAGATTGGTTAAGGTCTTGCCCAAGAAATCCACTCCCTGGGGCGTGTGAGATGCAGTGGGTGTAGTCAGAGGGCGGGCATTTGAATCACTGGCCACACTAACATTTAGCTCATACATTAAATGAGAATGTGAGCTTTTGGCTGCTGTGAGAACTCACTGCTGTGTGGGGAAAATGTTTAAGCGTAGTAGGAATGAACGCTCCAGGAAGGTACGAGCCCATCTCCATTTGACATCCAGGTCCTAGTGGACCTCAGGCTCTAGCTTGAAAAAAACTTGCGATGTTTTAGAAAAATCACCAAAAGTTCCATTGGCTTCTTGGCCTAGGGTATGATTCTCACTTTGAGTGCCAGAAAAGTCACCAAAAGCTCCAACAGTGTTCAGGAATATTTTCCTAAAAATATCTTCTAATTCTGAAGATATATAGAGCTGCTTATTAACTTATAAGTAAATCCAGGTTCCTAATGGATCAGAAGATGGTGATGCCCAGGTGTCTATGAAGGGGAAGCCACAGGCAAAGCCTACAAAATACAACAAGGTGATGTCTCAATGATGTCCTTACTGTACAGTTTACAAAGCACTTTGGCATGTTTTCCATAACACTTATGTGCTAAAAGCAGGGTGAATTTTATTATTTGCATTTATTTTATAGAGGAGGACCTGGCTAAAACAGTGAGAGCTATTAAGTGTCAGAGCAGAGATTTGAACCCACTTTCTGAGGTCAAGTTCATTTTTCTTCCCAATCCCAGCACTGCCTCTCTTTTAAAAAATAAAATATTGCCATAAGGCAATAAGTGTCCGCCTTTTTAGTGTGGTGACATTCCTTTTTTCTCATCTCACAATTTGCAGGGGCTATCGTTTTTAAATCTATCTCTATGGGAAAATATGATTCCTTGAGAATAGTTGTAAAATAAGCCGAGGTGTAAAAATTCAATGGCTGATTAGTGCTAATTTCAGCACAGACCTTTTAGGTTTTTGCAATGAACGATTATTATTTCACTTTTGCCTACTTTTCCTACAGACAACAGGGAACTACAGAGTTGTCAATGCTGTTGCCAAATAAAGCTTCCAGCCCTTCCCTGGCACTCTAATGGGACACTTGGCACAGATCAATACCAGGTAGGTCTAAAGGCCACAAGCAAATACTTCCCTTTTGAGGAATGGTAGACTTGCTAACAATTATATGAAACTTTCTTATTTATAAATGCTGTGTACATTTTTAAATCTCCATTAGTCAGACAACAAACAAAAGAAAGAAAAATACCAAATTGTTAAAAGTTTCCTAGGATAGATAGCACCCAAGGCAAGGTCATTCTCAATTCTGGCAACGCTACGTATGGAGCCAGGTGTACTGAAGTAATTCAGTCAAGCACCATGCAGGTGGGAACAGCAACGTCTGCATCATGATGGAGTGAATATGAAACGCTTCGCCAACTAAAAAGAGAAGTAGTGTGGGTTTCCTGCAATTGAAAAGTTGTATCATCTCAAGAGGCCCTTTTCTCCCTGTAACTTGCAGAACTCTGCATGTGTTCAAAGCTTGAATTATGTCCTAATCGAGGAGCCACTCTCTCCACTCTGTAGTACATTCTACATCCTGCACTGAAGCCATAAGCTCTCAGAGGGCAGACTATCTTGCTCACCACTGCATTCCCAGCACACGGTAGGGTGCTGAAAAAATATCTGTTCAAGTATAAAACCTGGATCAGAAATAAAGTATTTTGTAACTACTCGTTTTCTCCAGGCTATCACAAAAGAAATGCAAAATATAAATACATTATTTTACCCTTTTTTGTCTTGGAAAAAAAAAAGAGTACCTTAGCTACTTAATGAATCACGGGATAATTGTTTTCTTTTCCTTTGGGTAGATGCACAGGATAATTTCTATCTATTCTTTATGTTTGCATTATATATTTTAAATATACTTTCCTACACTCTTGCAACCAACACTATCCCAATTACAACTTCTAAAGACAGCTGTTCTATTAAAATTTAAAACCATGGGAGAGGTATAACATTTCCCCATAGTTTTAAGCTTTAATAGGGTACTTCTCAGTGCCTTAGAGCCAGAGCAATGAAAGGGCAGCTCGCTTTTGGATGGAAACTGGAAGCCTTCATGACTTGTCTCCCTCTGACTCTCACACACAAGTGGCCGCTTAATATCACTATTCATATGAACTGATGAGCCAGGTACGGTGCTTCACATCTATAATCCCAGGAGTTTGAGGTTGCAGTGAGCTATGACAACGCCACTGCACTCTAGCCCAGGCAGAGACCCTGTCTCTCCCACCAAAAAGTAAAGAATCGCCTTCTTTTTTTTTCTGAGAGTCTCACTCTGTTGCCTGGGCTAGAGCAATCCTGGGCTCAAGCAATCCTCCTGCCTCAGACTCCCAAGTAGCTGGGACTACAGGCATGTGCCACCATGCCCGGCTAATTTTTTCTATATATTTTTAGTTGGCCAATTAATTTCTATTTTTAGTAGAGACGAGGGTCTCACTCTTGCTCAGGCTGGTTTCGAACTCCTGACCTTGAGCTATCCACCCACCTGGGCGTCCCAGAGTGCTAGGATTATAGGCGTGAGCCACCACGCCCGTCAAATAATGGCCTTCTATTAGATGTTTTTTCCCAATTTGTTGAGATCTTTTGTTTTGACTTTTTTTTTTTTTTTTTAAGAGAGGGTCTCCCTATCTTGCCCAAACTAGACTTGTACTCCTGGCCTCTAGCAATCCTCCTGCCTCAGCCTCTCAAGTAGCTGGGACTACAAGTGCACACTACTTTACTTGGCTTGACTTTTCTGGCTATTTAGATAAAATTTGAGGTGATTCAGCCTCCCCTCCCTCACAACATTCCTGACCACTAGGTAGTCTTCCAGCTTGTCTGACCTGGGGGATTGGGGCTGGGTCACTAACTCTCAGCAGTTCCGATGTATGGGCCCAAACCAGTCTCAGATCCTTAACAAGGGATACCGATCTCATTTGTCTCTTGGGGTAACAATCAAGTCACTCTTCCTCCACACAGTATTTGAAATGTTGACAAGTTTTCTCCTGTATAGGATAAAGAGCACTAACACTCCTTCACTTCTCATATGATGAGGTCCTCTCTGGAGGTTGACTCTAGTTTATCTGTTCTTTAGACTGGGTGTCCAAATTTGCACATAATGCTGTGTGAAACAGTAAGCATCTGGGGGCTTTTCTGGACATTATACCATTAGCACATATCCTAAAACTTGTCTTCTTTCAGTTCTGGCTCATATTGAGTTTAAGGTTAACGTATTTACATTTATCCCTACTTTTTCTTTTTAGCCTTGGCTACATCATTTCAATCTGTCTAGGTTAAATGAAATGGTTTTTTTGAGACAGGGTTTCACTATGTTCCCCAGGCTGGACTTGGATTCCTGTGCTCAAGGGATCCTCTAGCCTCAGCCTCCTGAGTAGCTAGGACTACAGCAGACACACACTACCTCGCCCAGCTAGATGAAATCTTATTTTACCAAATAAATGTACTGGATAATTCTCCTAGTTTTGTGTCAGCTGCAAATCTGATAAACAAAAGCTTTCATCATTTTCATCTATGCTAAAAAATGCTGAATGAGACTGGGCTAAATACCACTAGTGTTCTCCTCCCAGGTGGGTAATTCATAACTCAATATTCTTTGGCTACAGTTGCTCCAATCAGCTATTAAGTATGGAATGTCCAATTTCCTTAAGTACGAACTCTGACAGTTGGTATCTCTGACATTTCACTTTGACACTTTATTGTGAAAGTACATCCTCATTCCTTCAAATGCATGTTTTGGCTTGTGACTATCTTTCAAATTTGTTTAAGAGCATATTTTGTGAAACCACAGATAAGTCAAAAATTCATATTATTTTTGAATATGAGTTCCATTGTGGAACCAATGCAGTGCAGACAGCTCGAAATATCAACAAAGTGTTTGGGAAGGATGTGGCTAATGAATGCACAGTACATTGATGGTTTGAGAAGCTCCCTTCTGGTGATTTTAATCTTGAAAATGAGCCACGTCGGCGACCTGAGACCAAGGTGGATAATAACGAGCTGAAAGCTGTATTGTAAGTGAATCCATCTCAACCTACACATGAATTAGCAGCAAGGTTTGACATTACTATTCCAGTAATACTGGACTATTTGAAACAAATGGGCAAGGTAAAGAAGCTGGGCAGATGAGTTCCGCATGAATTAGACCAGCATCAGAATAGAAATTGTCTCAAAGCCTGCCTTTCTTTGCCGTCACAACAAAAAGGTGAACCATTTCTACGTCGTATTATGTGATGAAAAATGGATTCTTTTTGACAATCACAAGCATTCAGCACAATGGTTGAATCAAGATGAAGTGACAAAATGTGGTCCAAAACCAAACATTCATCAAAAAAACCTAATGGCTTCTGTTTGGTGGTCCAGCATTGGTTATTATCCACTACAGCTTCATGAAACCTCGTCAGTCAATTACAGCAGATGTCTACTGCAATGAATTGGATGAAATGATGGGGATGCCTGCGATGAAGCAGCAGAGATTGGTCAACAGAGACTGGCCAATCCAATCCTCTTGCAAGACCACGTGTCACAAAAAGCAACGCTGTTCAAACTACAGAAGCTGGACTTGGAAACTTTCTGTCACCTACCGTATTCGCCAGACCTTGCACCAACTGACTACCACTTACTTCTTTCAGGCTTTGGACCACTTCTGGCAAGGAAAAATACTCAATTCTCAACAAGCAGTGGAAAACACCTTTCATGATTTCATCGCCATTTGCTCTGCAGGCTTCTTCGCTGCTGGCATAAGCAAGCTACTGTTAAGACGGCAAAACTGTGTCGACAGTTTAAGCACACACTTTGATTAATTGTACGGCTTCTTGTTTGAGGCATAATAAACTTGTGATTCAAAATCGGGTATTTTATATTTAATACAAATCCATAAACAAATTATAGCTAGATAGGAGGAATAAGTTCTAGTGTTCCATGCCATTGTAGGATGACTATAGTTAACATTATATAATTTCAAATAGCTAGAAGGAAGATATTGAACATTCTCAACACAAAGAAATAATGTTTGAGGTGATGGATGTGTTAATTACCCTGACCTAATCACTATACATGTATCAAAGCATCACTCTGTACCCCACGAATATATACAATTATTCTCTGTCATTTAAAAAAACCCACATGACAAGGAGTAAAGACTGCCAGATGCCTTGATGCAATCAATACATCCAATCAGCATTTCCCCAACATACATGCCTTAACAAAAGATAAAATGAGGCTGGGCAAAACTTGAACTGAGTAAGCCCGATGATCACATCAGGGTTTATTTATTTATTTGTATCGTAGCTCCAAATTTCGTTACTTATTGTAGCCAGATATAACTGAAATAAAAGTATCCGACTTTGCTGAATCCAGGTTGTTTTTCTAGATTTAGATCAAATTCACCTTTAGGAGAGAGGACCAAGAATTTGCCACTGCACCATCATGTGAACACGTGAAAAAGACTAGATTGAGACAGCTGGAAAATGTGCCTTGAAAGAACAGAGAACAAGTCTGAGCTGCGTTTACTGTGCAAGTCTGTGCTGCTGTAAACGACACAGTCGACTACAGTGCATTCCGTTTCTGCACTGTTAACCTTGAGAAACATGAAAACCACCATGGGAAGAAGAAAACGCTGTATTAATGTAAGGCAACAATTCTTAAGGTAAAACGAGACACTACAATAACACTTCTTCACACCTCAGCAATCAAGGTGACAAAACCAACAGTGATGTTTTTGTTTAATTCTTTTCCGACTCTACAGACATAATTCTGCTTTCACCTTCATCACATTTTCATATGGTTTTAACAGGGGAAACACTTCCTCTTCTAAGAATCTCTGTACCTGTTCCAAAGAGGAAAGCAAACATAAGACAAAAGAAAATGTTAAGATGTAAGTGGATAGTACCTTTCTCAATGTCAACTGATAATCACTGAAACCTAATTTGATAAAGCTTTTACTCCATCACTGAGCGTCTCTTTTCCTCAACTGCCTATCAGAAATCTCTCCCTAGACACAGGCGATTCAACCCACAGGCCCACCATCCTTCCCCACAAACCAACCCCGCCTGTGTTCCCTCAGTTGGTCCCACCGTTTCCACCCAAGCTATTAATAAAATCACCATGGCTTCTCCCCCCGGCTCCTTTCCAGCCCTATTCAACCAGCCACCTAGGGATTAACCTCCTCTCTCCCCCTTCTATCTACCACCACTCCTTTGTCAAAGCCCTCATCATCTAGTGCTTGGCTCATTATAGTAGCCTCTTCACTGGTCTCTCTGCCTCCAAGTTTTAAGTCTTCAAAATCCAACTTTTACATAACACCTGAGTGACGTGATTATAAAGGACACACTCCTGTTCTCAGCTTCGACTCCAGCGACACTTGGCTGACTGTGGTCACTTGCACATGGTAGAGGTCCGTGTAGTTTGCCATCTCCTCCCTGTGGCCTTCCCAGGCTAACCTCCTACCTGTCAGCTCAGACATGATGTCTTCCAAGAAGTCTTTCCTAACTTCTACCACATTCCGCCTTTTTTTTTTTTTTTTTGAGACAGAGTCTGGCTCTGTTGCCCGGGCTAGAGTGCCATGGCGTCAGCCTAGCTCACAGCAACCTCAAACTCTTGGGCTCAAATGATCCTCCTGCCTCAGCCTCCCAAGTGGCTGGGACTACAGGCATGCGCCACCATGCCCGGCTAATTTTTTCTATATATTTTTAGCTGGCCAATTAATTTCTTTCTATTTTTAGTAGAGACAGGGTCTCACTCTTGCTCAGGCTGGTTTCGAACTCCTGACCTTGAGCCATCTGCCTGCCTCAGCCTCCCAGAGTGCTGGGATTATAGGCGTGAGCCACCACACCCGGCCTACATTCTGCCTTAAAAGGATGATATCTCCTCCCTTGTGACCCCCACCCCCAAAAGACATACTTCCCTCAATCCCTACATGTACTGCTTGGTGTAACAATGACATATTTACAAGTCTTTACCACTAAGTTTTGAGTTCCATGAAGACAAGTATTATCTATTCATCTTTAAGTCCCCAGAATTAAACACAATACTTGAACACACAGTAAACACCTAAGTATGTACTGAGTAAATGTTTTTGAATTAACATTTCTAGTCTTTTCCAAAATGTCAGCAAGAAAAATGACAAAATATTTAAGGAGCATCTACTACACACCAAGCACTATGCTAGGCGTTTTAATCCTCATAACACCACTATGAAATTTACTACTTCTATGCTGTCAGACAGTAAATGCCAGAAGTCAGGACAGAACCCAGATCTACCTGACAATAAAACCCAAGTCTTTGTCCATTACAACATATTCCTGAGACCAAAAGAGAAGCCCAAGAAATTCACAAGGGGAAATACTTAAGGCAGCTCAAAATAGTCAAATCTTCACATTTTAGCCAGCAACCTTCTCTGATTTCCATCCATTCTTTTTATTTTTCAGGACATCTAAGGTAATCTAATTTCCTTCTAACTAGCCCTATTCCCATCATAAAATAGAGCATCAAAGACAGTATGCCAGGCTCCGCAGCCAGCAGTGTGAAAAGAGGGCATCTAGGGAAGAACCCCAGAAGAGTTCCAATGGATGTTTACCTGCTGGGACGCACGACCAGTGAAAGAAGAAGGATCCAGTAAACGGTCCAAGTGGGAGTGAATGGGTCTGAAATAGGGATCAGCCTGGATCCGCTCTATGAGGTCATTGTCACCCCCTTCCTGCTTAACCACAGCAGCTGCCTGCTGGGAAAGCACTCTGATTTTCTCATGGCATTCCTGGGAAGACAGTGAAGTGCGGTCAGTTCACTACTAACGAGACATATGAACACGTTTAAACAGTCACGAGATACTTCACATCCATGCTGGTACACAACACTGCTAGGCTAAAGTGGTTCCCTTCAGTCTGAGTCCGCTAAGATCTCAATTCTCGGACCACGTCTTTGGATGAACCAGAAGTGAGTGCCCACCTTGCCCCGGGCTCTTCTCTAAAGCCTTATGAACCTTTTGCTCTTGCTTCCTGCCCTTTCCGTCACTTCCTGTGGAATTTCAGACCTCACTCCTTCACTAAGAGTGGACTTTTTCTACAAGCGATTAAGTGATTGACTTTTAATAAACTGAGTTCACCACAATCACCTTCCAGAGATAGCAGAGTATGGTCACTGCTTTGTACCAACACTGTGACTGAAGGTAACACCTTCCTTTCTCCTTTCTTCTTGAGGGAGGAGAGAGCAGGACTGAAGGTGCACTGTCAACTTATCCAGGAGCATGAGGGGTTACAAACCTGGCGGCTACCCCCAGCTTTGACCATGGCCATGATGATATTCTCTGTGGCCATGAAAGGCAGCTCTTGCCGAATACGCCGTTCAATTACCTAGAAGAAAAGATGAAATGAATGGCCGAAAAAGATGCCTCAAGGTTACAAAGGCACACACACAGCAGGACACCAACTATCTCAAGCAAAATGCAGGGACACAAACTACAGTATTTACGGAGAGAGCAATGGGCTGTTTTTATTCTATATGGTACTTCTCAGTTTTCTTACTAATTTGGAGATTTATTTTAAATTTAAAAAAAGAATGATTTAAGTAAAAAAGTTGCTTCAGAAGAATGATTCCTAAAACCAAAATTTGTTACATTTCAGTGCCCAGTCTTAAGAGCTGAGCGTATCATGGGAATGAACCAATCTGCTAAGGACTTAAAAACAGGCAAATGGAGCCTTTACTGTGCCTAATCACACCAGAGTAGATGATTCGTGCTGGTATATAGTTCAAGGCAATTTAAAGTACTTCTTTTTCCTTCTTCTATAAATCTGTCTATGAATGCCACAGAGCTCATTCCCTAGAGCTTATGTCATGAACTCAAGGACATGCTAAGTTGCGACGAACTCCTGTTAGACCAGAACACAGCTCCCACAACACACTCCAGAGCACTCCCTTCCCACATTCCAACCCTTCCCTAATAATTTACTTTTTTGAGGCCTCTTACTTTGGGGTACACCACCAATCCTTCAGAAATGTTCTGCAGCGTATTCAATATAGTATCTGCAGTAAGAAATGCCTCAGCCAAACAGATACGTCTAGAAAAAAACAGCCATTCAGTTATCTCTTTAAATACATAATTTCAGTGAAAAGCAGGGTGTGTCCCAAGAGGCTGCCCTATTGATCTCTTACGCCATATGTACTCTAGCCAATTGCCTTCAATCTCATGACTCCAACTACCCCAATGTCCTCATGACCCTCAGGAGGGATTTGAACACCTAAGCCTCTCAAGTAGGTGAGACTACAGGCATGTGCCACCATGCCCAGCTTTGAACTATTTTCTGTTTATTTCCAGGAGTTTCATCATCACAGGGCAGACCTATACGCGGAAAGTGGATA
>CAUYRT010071744.1:0-26690 GCA_963574885.1 Lepilemur ruficaudatus
GGAGAGCACATTCTCTCTAAATGTGCAATCACTGATGCACCAGGACTTAGGGTTCCAGATTCCTCCTGTAAATATACTGTGATTAAAACCAAGACACAGGCCGCGTGGCTCACGGCCTGTAATCCTAGCACTCTAGGAGGCCGGGGTAGGCAGATCATTTGAGCTCAGGAGTTCGAGACCAGCCTGAGCAAGAGCAAGACCCTGTCTCTACTAAAAAAAAAAAATAGAAAGAAATTAACTGACCAACTAAAACTATATAGAAAAAATTAGCCGGGCATGGTGGTGCATGCCTGTAGTCCCAGCTACTCGGGAGGCTGAGGCAGGAGGATCGCTTGAGCCCAGGAGTTTGAGGTTGCTATGAGCTAGGCTGACCCCACAGCACTGTAGCCTGGGCAACAGAGTGAGACTCTGTCTCAAAAAAAAAAAAAAAAAAAACCCAAGACACAAACGTCTCACCAATACCCCAGTTAGGTCCATAACATTTAGAAGCAGCTGGGTTGGGTGCCAAGGCAGGACCCGGCTTTCCTACTTTTCCTACTTTCCTACCCTATTTCTTTCCTACTACCTACTACCTTTTCTACCCTACTGCTTCCCCAGACAGGTCGCTCTGGGAGGGAGGAGGATGCTGCCATTAAGGGATCCCTGCTATGTGCCAGGCACTCTGCTAAGCGCCGTATCCAATGCCCTGACCGACGTGGCAGAGAATGCCAGTACTCACTGACATCCGCAGCTCTCTCCTTCCTGGGCATGCAGCTAAATGCTATTTCTCTACCGATGGAATGTGGATGAAAGTGGGTGAATGTGGAAGCAATACACAGCACTCCCTCGGTATCCACGGGGAGTTGGTTCCAGGACCCCGATGGACACAGAAATCTACAGATGCTCAAATCCCTGACATAAAATTTCCATATAACCTACACATATCCTCCTGTATACTTTAAATCATCTACTTATAATATCTAATACAATACAGATGCTATGTAAATGCTTATACTGTGGTTTTTATTTTATTATTGTTATTTTGTATTGATTTTTTTTCCCCTAACATTTTGATCCCCGGTTGATTGAATCCATGGATGCAGAACCCGGGGGTACAGAGGGCCGAGTGTGTCTCACTCCCAAACCTGGCCCCTACAAACCTTCCACACACTGTCCTCGGCTTCTTCTTCCTCATCTACCAGCTGGATGGTGACATTCTGGGTGACCTTGAGGGGTTTGGGATAAAGGTTACAGAACCTCTACCCACCTAGATCCTTGACTGGCTGCCGGCCACAGGAAACTGTGACGTGGGTATTAAGTCACGGAGACCTGGGGGTTGGTTGTTATAACAGCAGTGGGTTTACTCCAAGTCATGCAATCCATTTCAACACCTGGAAAATACAAATTAAATCACATTTTTTATCCATCCAGCTAATGGCTCAAGGCCTCACCTGGCTTATTAGCGGGAAGTCCATTGTCTCTCACGTTATGCCCACCCCATCTGTCTCTTCCAGCTGAGCCCGGGACTGGAAATGGCCCCCACCATGAGAAAACCCCTCCCCCAGTCTCCATCTCAGAAAGAAGTCAAAAGAGGAGAGTGGGGAAAACCATCAAGGCAAAGCATTTACCCAAAAGAACCTGAGTTAACCTAAAACACTGTTTTTAACCAGAAGACACTGAATTACCTGTAACTGACAAGTTTGTGCTTTCCCTGGCCCTCTGCCAGCAGGACAGGGGCTTGGGAGCCAGGTGCGATTGGCTCTGGACAGTCAGGACAGCCACTCTGTGTTCACTCAGCTGAGCTGCAGGGCATGCTTTGGACCCCTCAGCAAACCTGTCTCCTGGACTAACACAACATATGTAAACTGCTTAGCAGTGCCAAGCCCAACCCATAGCAGGCCCTCCATGAACGTCAGCTCATCCTCCTCCTTCAAGGATGGGATTCCAAGCAGTAGAAGTGTTTGGGTGGGAGGCTCTTCCTGACATCCCTTAACTCTGTTATGAGAGAGGTGGCCTGCCTCACCTATGCGTTCAGGCATTCATTCATTCAGCAACACACTGTGTGCCTACCAGATGCCAGGCCCCATGCTGGCCTCTGGGTGTTAGCAACGAAGAAGAAATAGTTCCTGAGCCCACAGAGGGAGGCGAGGCCACAGTTACAATCCTGTGTTCCAAATGCTATGATGGAGCTATCCATGATTTTTTAAAAAATAATAGCAAACGTTTATTGATCATTTACTATGTTCCAGGCACTATCTTTTCATTTCATGCTGACAACTCTGTGTGGTAGAGCCAACTGGGATCCTAATTTTTCAAATGAGGACACTGGGCCCCATAAGATTCCGCGGTAGCACACTCTAAACAGGAAGGAGGAGCAAGAGAAGGACTTCTGGGGTAGGATGTCTAAGGCTGAATTTTGAAGAAAGGTTGAAGAAAGTTTGGGCTGAGCACAGTAAGGAATTAGGCATTTGAGCAAAGGAAGACAAGCGCATGTGTCGAGAAGATTGTGTAAGCGGTTTATTGCAGCTGGAGGGTGGACTCTGAGCACAATGTGGTGGAGACAGGCGGGTGGCTGGGACTCAGCCACGGGACCTGGGGTGTAAAACTGAGGCAGCAGACAGGCCTGTCGCACCCCTACCCCAGCCCACCCTCCTGCCTCAGCTGGTTCCCGGGGAAGTGGCCGAGATGCCCTCTGCGCCACCAGAAAGAAATGCAGAGGCAGATGCACCCTGCTCTCGGACGCCTTCTTTCTTCCCACCCCATGGCCCCAGGGCTGGCAGTGTCCAGCAGGGGCAGAGCAGAGGGAGGCACAGACTCACCAGTCGTGCTCCAGGCAAGGGACCATCCCGGCTGCCTGGGCCGAGTCTTCTCCATTGGAGCTGCTCCAATGGGAGGGCTGACCTCTTGGAGGAGGAGTTTACTCCTCAGAAGGCCCTTCCTTGTGTTGAGCTAAACCTGTCTCCCTGTCTCTGCCACTGTCACTGTCACAGGTCCTAGGCCGGCCTGTGGGGCCACATGAGGCACGCCTGTTACCTCTTGCCTATGGTGGTCTTCCAGACATTCCAAGAAATAGCCAAGCTGTCTCCCTCCCTCCAAAGATGCTCGAAGTAGGCAAGCTTGCAAGCCAGGTGGGGCAGACAGGACCAGTGGATTTATTCAAAGGGCCTTCAAGGATTCTTCCCATCTTAGGAGTCTAAGACCCATGTCAGAGAACAAGTGCCTCAGATGGACCCTCACTGCCAAGGCTGCTGGGTCAGGGTCTGCGGCTGTGGATCAGGTTGTCCAAGACACAACCATGACACCTGGCCTCACACCCAGGGCCACGGCTATGAGACATGGCACAGAACTCCTTGGATCCTGCATGTGTGGTTCTCAGTATGTGGGAGGCTCTAACTGGAGCTCCCAACTCCATGTAGAGGCTCCCAGAGGTTTTGAGTTTGTTTCTTTTTAATTTGCCTGTTAAAGTCACAAAAAAGGTGGGGGGAAGTTTAATACTCATTGCTGATGACGGTGTAAGGAAACAGGCATTCTCACATGCTGTGATGAGAGTGAAAATTGATATCTAGAGAAAAACTTAACAGGATTTCATCTAAAGCCCTAACTTTTGATATATTTTAATTCACTAATATTATCTGTAGAAAATTGACAAGAAATTAATTGTGAATATCTGCCAAGATGTGGCTACTACAATAGATGCCACATCCTTATTTATAGGAGAGTAAGATCACAAGCACTCTAATGTCAATCAGTGAAAGAGTAGCTAACTGGAGAATGGCACATAGCCATGCTGTGGAATATTATGCAGCCATTAAAAAGGAAAACAAGATGAATACCTAATGATGTGGGAAAAAGTTCATGATACAACAAGTATAAGAAACAAGTTTCAAAAAATAGAACACAATCAAGTTGACTTATGAGGAGAAAAAAAGAACACAAACACAAAACTAACTTACAGGGTTAGCAGCCAGGATAGTGGTTACCTTTGCCAGGGTGTGGCTGAAGGCAGCACCAAGGGTCTTCCAGAGTGCTGGTCTTGTCTATTTCTTGATTTGGGTGCTATTTACATGGGTGTGCTCATTTTTGGAAAATTCCTCAAACTAACAACCTATGATTGGTGCATTTTTCTGTCTGTATCATGCTTCAATAGAAATTTTACTCAAAAAAGTATGTTAATCTTAAAAAGAGATATGAACATGTTTCATTCCAGTTTAAAAAAAAAAGAAAACAAATACATAGAAGTGTATGGTCTGAGTGTGTGTTTTTGTATGTGTGCATATATTTTTTAATATATATGGGGTGTGCATTTATATGTGTGCGTGTATATGGTATGTGGTGTGCGCTTGTATGTTATGTAGAGACAGAGAGAGAGAAAATATATTCAGTGAAAATTTTCAGAATTATTTATACCAAAACGTTAAGAGTTAACGTGTGTGGGGAGATGTATTAGCCTATATTAGTTATCTTTTGCTGCATAATAAGTCATTCCAAAACAGCTTGAAACAGCAAACACTTATCATCTCAGACAGTTCCGTGGATCAGGAGTCTGGGAATGGCTTCACCGAGTGGCTCTGGCTGAAGGTCTCCCAGGAGGCTGCAGTCATCCCAAGGCTTAACTGGGGTTGGAGAATCTGCCTCCAAGCCCAGCATGTGGCTGTTCGCAGGAGGTTCAGTGCCTCCCCACGTGGACCTCTCAAAGGGCTGCTTAGGACATGGAGAAAGAAAGAGAGAGACAGAGACAGAGAGGGAAGGACGAAGAGGGAAAGAGAGACCGAGAGAGAAACTGCGGAGCTCTAAACCTGACCTCCGAAGTGAGACGCCATCACTTCTGCCGCATTCTGTCAGCCACACAGGCCAACCTGCTACAACGAGGGAGGGGACCTCACAAGGGTGTGAAAACCAGGCGGCAGGATCACTGGGGACCATCTTACGGGCTGGTGACCACATGGAATGTTTTTTTTCCCCTTCTGAATTTCTTAAATTTTTTACCATGAACACAGTATGTATTAGTGACAAATTATAAGGAAAAAGCTATCAACCGCTGGCAAGAGCACTTCCTTAGCCCTGCTGCTGATTTTTTGGCTTCCCTTTCCCACCTCCTGGTTCCTCCTCCAATCTTCTTTCCTCCTCGCTCTATCACGGCCTGGCCAAGGAGTGCGTCCTCAGCCCGGTCCTCTGGCGCCATCTCGTGGCGGCTTCTAAAACTGCTGCCCCCAGCTGCTCGCGGCTCCCATTTGGAGTCAAGAAGCTTCACCTGCCTGCAGGAAGGTGACTTTGATAGGATGCACCGGGTAAAGCCCAGGGTCTCCTGTTTTTCTTCACAGGCCCCACAGATCTTCCACATTCGGCCCCACGTGGAGCTGCGAAACCCCAGAAGGGAAGGGAGGGGGCTCAGAACTTGTGGGAGCCTAAACCTTCTCTGTTCTTTCTGCCCACTCCTGCTCGACCCTTGCTGACCACTCAGCCAGAGCAAGAAGGTAGCCCCGTGTTTCCTGCAGCTTTACAGCTCAGAACCTCACGTCCAGACACTTAGCTTTCATTTTGAACAAACTGCTAGCAACAGGAAGTGCTCAAAAAACAGCTCATTTTTTAAAACTTTGTAAAATTTGAGTAATATATTTTCAGATATATTGTAGCTTCTTTTTTTTTTTTTTGAGGCAAGGAGAAAAACATGCTAAGTTTTTAACTAGTTATTCTTAATAAGTACTCCATACTCATTGGGAGAAAGTAGAAAACATAAGCAAGTAGAAATAAAAATAAAAGCCACTCATAATCCCACTATTACCTTATTCTAGAGTTATCTTTCTTTTCTTCCATGCACTTATTTAATTTTTAATGGGATTATTCTCTAGTTATAGTTCTATAAATTGGTTTTCCCACTGAAGCTTTACACTCTATAAGACCACAGGTGATCATTGATTTTTCGTCCCCATGATATCTGTTTCTAGGCCATTCCTGGCTAGTTTTTGTCGAACTGAGTGCTGAAAGCCAAAGACACTTGAGCGCTGTGCCATTTCGCAGTTTAGCCTGATATTTTTAAAAGTACGCAGATAACAGCTCAGCAATAGAAGTTGAAGGTGTCTTGTCTCCTCCTGCCTCCCCCAAACCCGCAGAACGTACAGAAGAGTCTAAGCCTGAATCAAAACAGGAAAACTACGGGTACTTCCCCCAGCCCAAGTGCTGTCTCTAAGCGGGAGGCACAGGAGACCTAACTACAACCACAATCTTTAGTGAAGGCCTCTGGAATGGAGGTATAGGCAACATTTCTTACTGTTCATCTCCTGGTTCATAGATGGCACCTCCTTGCTGTGTCCTCACATGGTGGAAGGGGCAAACAAGCTCCCTTGGGCCTCTTTTGTAAGGTCACCATCCTCCTGACCTACTCACCTCCCAAAAGGCCCCGCCTCCTAATACCATCCCACTGGGGGGCTAGGATTTCAACGTATGAATTTGGTGGGGAGCAGGGGACACAAACATTCAGAACATAGCACTTGTCAAGTTACCATCATCTATTTCCTAGACCACTGCTAAACCAGAACTATGACAGGCTTCCCTTCTTCAATCTTCCCTGCAGATGTATGTCTGGTTGGCTCATACAGTGACCAACACAATCACGACACTCCCGTTTCAAACTCTGGTGACTTCCCACTGCTCATAGACGAGAATCCCATCTCCTTACCATGGCTTATGAAGCCCGACACCACCAGGCCCCCCGCCTGCCTCTCTGGCTTCATGATGTGTTCTTAGCTCCTACCAGCCATGCTCCACAGACCTCAGTCTTCTGACTGCTCAGGGTCTTGGCACACTCTATTCCTCCTACACGGTGTCCTCTGCCATCCTGCCCACTCCCTCCAGGGCCGGTTTCTCCTCCTTCTAGCCACAGTGTCAGCAGATCATGTTTGATTGCTTTTTAATTTCCTGTCTCTCCCATAGGCCCTTATATTCCACAAGGGCAGTGATCATGTCTGTTTTGTCCATAAGACATATCCAGGATCCACTGGCAGCCCATAGCAGATGATCAATAAAAATTTAAGTTGATAAGTGAACAGCCACCACTTACTGGGTGTTTAATATGTTCCAGGCAATATGCTAAGTCCTCAGCATGTTATCACATCAAAATTTTAACCATGGTCATATATGTAAAAACTCTGTCAATATTTTTCTTACTGAACTTACTCACCTTCAAGGCCCCTCTCTGCTGAATACTAGGGTCTGGGTCTCTGGGAACTCCCCAGATGAATGTGTGACTGCCAGATGACATCAGGGCTCAAATCACTGTCTGGGGCTTGAGGCTCTAAACTTCCTCGGCTTTAACAAGATGTTAACCCATGCCCACCTGTTTAGGGCTGTGTATTCAACAACCGACAGATCCTGCACCCCCAAAATTCAAGACAAAGTTCAACTCTCTGCTACCTAATGCTGATCAAAAGTAGAAAAGTTCTGTGGTTTCCATTTAGTCAATTTAGGTAGAGAGATAACTAAAGCTCAGGACTCCTAACTTCTGGACTGGCACCATCCCTCATACCAACATATATCCAGAAGCATCATTTTGAAAGCAAAATACTTTCTAGCTTTAACCAGGGAAATAATTATGTCCGGAATAATTAAATCATCATATGCCCGAGATGTGTGCTTTTTGCCTAATTAGAAAAGTAATTACTGGATGACCTGGACATACTGAGGGATACTATGCCTGGAAAATTAACCTGATTTCACCCGGTTGTTTTCACAGTAACAACTCAGGAATGTGCTGGAATTGTGACTAGGTATTTTGCACTGTAACATTTAGCCATGGTCTCCAGAATGGTTGGGAGAGGGGAGGAAGAAAGAAGAAGGGAGAATGTACGTGTGTGATGGGCAAGCCAAGCTCCTTGAAAGAAAGCCCCAGAAGGACCCCTGCCCGACGGGCCCAGTGCCAATGACAGAGAGAACCTGTGGGACTGAAGGCCAGGGCAATGTGTAGGCCACCTTTCCAAAAAGAACACCACCTCGACTAATCAGATTACTGTAATTATGTGCCAGCCTGTGTGGGAAATGCTGCAACCCCGTTGAGCTTCCCAAACCTTATTTATATAAATGGCCCCCAAAACTTGTCCACTTTGGAGCACTGACTTCCATTCGTTGGAATCTGTGTTCCTGGGTGGCCATCCTTAAGCTTGGTGTTCAAATAAAGTCTACACTTAACCATATTTCCTGAATCTCGTTATTTAAGGTCAACAATAGGTATGTGTGTGTATATATACACGGGTGAGACAGTAGTACAACCTCCATGGAGATCAGTATGGAAATTTCCCAAAGAACTAAAAGTAGACTTACCATTCAATCCAGCAATCCCACTACTGGGTATCTACCCAAAGGAAAAGAAATCATGATATCAAAAAGACACCTGCACTCGTATGTTTATCGCTGCACAAATCACAACTGCAAAGATACGGGATCAACCTAAGTGCCCATCAACCAAGGAGTAGGTAAAGAAAATGTGGTATATAGGCCAGGCACGGTGGCTCACGCCTGTAATCCTAGCACTCTGGGAGGCCATGGAGGGAGCTCAGGAGTTTGAGACCAGCCTGAGTAAGAGTGAGACCCGATCTCTACTAAAAATAGAAATAAATTAGCTGGACAACTAAAAAATATATATGAAAAAAATTAGCCAGGCATGGTGGCGCATGCCTGTAGTCCCAGCTACTAAGGAGGCTGAGGCAGGAGGATCGCTAGAGCCCAGGAGTTTGAGGTTGCTGTGAGCTAGGCTGATGCCACACACAGCACTCTAGCCCAGGCAACAGAGTGACACTCTGTCTCGAAAAAAAAAAAAGAAAAGAAAATGTGGTATATATATGCCATGGAGTACTGCTCAGCCATGAGAAAGAATGAAACTATGTCTTTTGTAGCAACTTGGGTGGAACTGGAGGCCATTATCCTAAGTGCAGCAACTCGCACGTTCTCACTTGTAAGTGGGAGCTAAACTATGGCTACACAAGGACACACAGAGTGGTTGGTATAATGGACATTGGAGACTCAAAAGGGGTGTGGGAAGAGGTGGAGCAAGAAAAAAGTACCTGTGGGGTACACCATACACTATTCAGGTGATGGGTAAAAGGTCTCACTTCACCACCATACGATATGTACATGTAACGGATTCAACTTGTACCCCCTAAATCTATTAAAATAAGGACCTAAAAAAGAAAGATGAGACAGTCTCAGCCAACCACATAGGCAGTCCTAGAGCACTTACCTTTCACACTCCTCAGCCACCACCTCACCCCTCCCCACACACTCCTTATAATCTAACCACCAGAGCCCTTACTTACCATTCTCCAAGCAAAGCAAACCCTGTGCTATTTTTTTTTTTTTGAGAGAGAGAGTCTTGCTCTGTTGCCCAGGCTCCAGTGCAGTGGCATCATCATACCTCACTGCAGCCTCAAACTCCTGGACTCAAGCAATCCTCCTGCCTCAGCCTCCTGAGTAGCTGGGACTACAGACCCACACCACCACGCCCAGCTAATTTTGTAGAGACAGGATCTTGCTATGTTGCCCAGGCTGGTCTCGAACTCCTGGGCTCAAGTGATCCTCCCGCTTCTGCCTCCCAAAGTGCTGGATCACAGGCATGAGCCACCGCACCCAGCCAAAGCCTGCACTTACACTGCCTGTACCTTTCCCCCTTTTATCCTCCCGCTAAAATTCTGTTTCCTTAAGACTCAGCTCAAATACCACCCAACTCATAATTCCTCTGGATCCCCTTACCTCTTCCTTTAAACCTCCTCTGGAATTTCCTGGCTTTCATTTTGCATTTGCATCATCGAGCCCCCCGCAACCCGCCCGGGGACTTCAGCTCCATTCAACTGTCTCCCTGATGGGCCTGGGAGGTGAGCACTGCCACTGTCCAAACTCCCTCCCTCTCTCTCTCCCCCCTAGAGCTGGGGTTGAGTGGAGAGCATGCTGCACAAGACCTGCCACCTTGACACTGTGACTGCGCTGCCTGTCGTGTGAGCACGACGAGTGGGTGCATCAGGACGTGAAATGCAATTTTTCTCCGTGTTTTCACTGACACACTAAAGATTTCATTCACATGTGTTGCTTGTCTGTCTCCTCTTATCAGCAATGTGAACTCCACAGAGGCAGAGATTTTGTCCGTTGTGTCCCCGTTGAACCCTCAGCCACTGAGCTATAGAGCCTGGTACAGAGCAGGCACTCAATGAATCGTTGTTGAATTAATTAATGTGCCTCAGGCAAGAGGAACAAGAGAGATCTCACAACAAAATCATCTTAAGTCTGCAGACAGTGTACATCTGGGTATAAGGTATAAGGCAGAGAGATGAAATAACTACCCAAACTGCCAGAGTATCCCAGCAATTCTAGGATTCTCCAAATCTATCAACAAAACCCCTCTAAGAATCCTGGGACATATACACCACCATCTGCAGACCCATGGACCTAGCCCTGAGGACACACACACATATTAAGATGCATACACACTTTTCCCAAGCCTCCTCTTCACTACGTTGCCCTAGATGTGTGTTAGGGCTGAACTGTGTCCCCCCCCCGCCAAATTCATATACTTAAGTCCTAACTCCCAGTTCCTCCCAATATGACTACATTTGGAGAGAGTGTCTAAAAGGAGTTAATTAAGGTAAAATGAGGTCATTAGGGTGGGCCCTAATCCACTATGCTTCATGTCCTTACAAGAAGAGGCGATCAGGACACAGACACACACAGAGGGAAGACCATGATGGCACAGGGAGCAGATGGCCACCAACAAGCCAAGGAGAGATGCCTCAGAGAAAACCAACCTGCCAACACCTTGATCTCAGACTTTTAGCCACCAGAATTATGAGCAAATGAGTCTCTGATGTTTAAACTATCTGGTCTGCAGTACTTGTTATGACAGCCCTAGGAAAGTAATGCTGTGTGGACCCCAAAGGGAAATGTGTTTTTGCTAAGGATGCCCCAGTAGAAGGCAGGCTGGTAAACTGCTCAATAAATGGAACGGACACAAAGAGGGGAAAAAAAGAAAGAAACACAGGCATAATGCATTGACATTTTTTATATTTGGTATTTGTAAGTCTTTAAAAAAATTTTTTTCAGGCCATTTTTTTCCTTAAAAAAAAAAAGCAACCAACAGCAATACTCTGTACAAGTATAACAAACATTAGAAATATGCATCATTCCAAAATAGCTACAAGAAAATTACAGTTTAGAGTCCACATCAACACATCCTATTCATATGTGCCCCCAGGGAGAAAAAGCTACAGTATGTTAAACACACAACTGCTACACAGTAGTCTGAAACCCAGCACTTGGACTTTGGAGGCAAATTAACATCAGTCACTGAGACTTATTTAGCTCAATAAGCACAATCAAGCACTTTAAAAGAAAACCAGGCTTTTGCAAAAACCCAGGTGAAAAACAAACATGATCAGCTGCATAGGTGACCCCACCGCCACCCCTGGGAGCCTCCGACTCAACAAAGCACAAATCCAGTGAAGTCGATCAGGCCAAAGTCTGGCTGGAGGTCACAGCGTGGCCACGGTGGACAGATACCAAATGCCATTTCCTACTGGTGCCCAGCATCATCCGATTCAATGGTGGAGGCAAAAGGTGCTTGTTCTTGGGAGAAGGTAGCAACGGCCCAAATCCCCCAAACCAGCCGGCCACCCTTCTCTGGCCCTTCCACTGACAGCCAGCCACACCGGCTCCTTTTCCGTTTGCCCTCGTCAAAGACTGAGCAGGGGGCTCACACCATCCCCGATTCCACTGGACTCTCCAAATTTTAGTTCACTGTTGCTGGGAGCATCTGAAGGAGCTCAGAAGCGCCTTCCTCTTGTCTCTGAACAACCCCAGCCTGTGTGTCCTTTATATTTACACGCTAATCCCTTTTCAAGCACTGTGCTATAAATACCCTCACCACCCCCACAGCCCTGGCCCCAGCCCTCTTCAGGACGCAGGGAAGCATCATGACCTTCGTGTGACCTGCCCATTTGGAGGCCCAGACCTCTCCCCGACAAGACTTCCTCCCGGGACAGCTGGGGCAGCCGCCCGTTTCCCAAGCCCATACCAGCCGGAAGGGAGGAGGGCTGCTGTGCTTCGCATTTTTACACAATATGTTTATAATTATGTTGCTTTAATCTTTTAAAGGATTTTTTTAGGGACAAGTCCCTTCCTCTGACTTCTCCATGGCAGCGATATGGGCAGGGCAGGGCTTAGGATCTACGTGGGATCGACCTAGACACTCATCATGACGGTTTTGTACAAATGAGAGGAGAAAGCAGCACGGCCCACAGAACTGCTGCCTGGACAGGGACCTCTGAAAGAAGTGATGGGCCTCTCTGAGACTTGCACGAGCTGGGGGCAGACCTGCGAGAAGGTGTGGGCTGGAAGGAAGCAATCCGCCCAAACCCAGCTGCACCCAACACCCCGGGACAGCGTGGCTTCCCTAATTCACAGCTACAGAGCCGAGTCCCCTCTGAAGTTAGGTCAAGAGGACCCAACCTGGCCTGGCCAACCCATTCCTTTAAGGACCTGATACTAAACAAACTGTGTGCTACCAACAAATGCAAATGATTCAGCAAAAAGTGCAATTTCCAGTGGAGAAGTAAGATTCTCCCCAAAACATGCCACCACCATGACCCCTTATTTTAATCCTCTCAGTACCTCAAAGGGAAGGGGGGACAGAAGACATACAGCACCACACCTCGGAACCCCATCAAGGGCTCTAAGTACGTTGTGGTTCACCCCTTGCAACCTGAATACCCATTAACACGTCCAGTCAGTTATCAAAGTGCCGGTGAGGTGAGGGGCGAGGCCGCACCGGGAGACAGGCCCCCGCACAGAGGTCAACAGCGACCAGGGCACCGGGAGAGACCTCATTCCAAGAGGACACGCGTGTCCTGTTTACAGCAGGCTGCGTTACTGCGGAAAACGGCCACAGGACTCCAGGGACTTGGTTATTCCTTCATAAAAACCTTGCACACTTCATTGTCTATTGGAGGATGAAGTCAAAAACTTCTTCAGACTATAACCTGAGCCACAACATAAAATAAAAAGAAACAAATCCTTCCATGTTAATGCCTTGAGAAGTTTAGAGATTATGTACCAATAAAATAAACCCACATAAATTCTGAAATGCTTGGTGGATACACACCTGAAGCAAAAAAAAAAAAAATTAATCTACATTTAAAAAAAAAATCAAAGTAATTACAGCAGCAGTAGAGTGAAAAGAGGTTTTAAAAATAATAATTACATCTTTGATACAAATTCAAACTTTGTACACCTCTATTCATAGGAATGACAGTTTGGAGAGTTTAGTGTATATATATATATACACACAGTAGGTTCCGATACGTGTCACTGCAGATAGAGACTAAAGCCAGTGGACTTTGGGGGAAGAGGGATTAATCCGACACTGAGTTCGCACTGAAGTGTTCACAGATTGCCACGCTGTTAAACTCACACACACACACGCACACACACGGACACACACAAAATGCCAACCTGAGTAAAACGTTACTAAAAACCTAGAGCATCATGAATCACTAAGTCACATATTGCACCTTTAAATAATCCTTCTTACCAAATACAGAAATGAGAAAAAGAATGAAACAAGGACAAGAAAAGCATTTGTTACCATAGGATCCCTCTGCGTCTCCCACTCCCACCCACAGAAATTCTCAAGGTGACGTTCAGTCTCCGTTCTCACCCGACCATGGGCTGAAAATGTTGCCAACAGAAGAGTCTTTGGAGAAAACTGGGAGGGGAAAAAGGAAGAAAAAGTAGAGCACAAATGTACAGGGGGTGGGAGAAGTGGATTCGGGGGCAAAGAGGCCTCCTCTAATCAAATGAGAACAGGAATGTCACTGAGAAGGCAAACCTCTGATTGCTAAGCTACTGCTTAAATATTCCAATTATGAGATTCAATACAAAAATAGAGACATCTACTGAGTTTTGCCTGTGGAAGCATAATTCAGAAAAGGCACATGTTCAAATAGAAAACCCACTCGGAAGAGGCACCACATACCCCTCCCTACACAATAATCATCCGCAATTAGGTATTTTCCATCAGCTAGATCCCAAGATACAGTAGGTAAAAATAGACTTCTGATACTTAAAATATATTCAACCCAACACAATCCTGGCTTTAGCATGTGAATCATATAAAATAGTCTTTTTTAAAAAAAGAACCTGTTTTGAAAAAGAAAAAGAAAATCATAGCTCACTTTTCCTGGTTTTCCACAATTCTCCAAAAAAAAAAAAAAAAGTGAACTCATCCCATTGGTAATCAGGAATGCAGTTGGTTTGCTCACCACCCATCCACAGCCCCCCGGCAGACCCGATTTCTCCTGGTCATGTTTTACATGTGCAGCGTCACGCCCTCAAAATTAGTTCTAATGAAACAGAACAAAGAATTAAGATATCAGACATATAAAAACATGTCAACATCGGGGCATGCTCCTTTGCTGTGGGTGTGATGGTCTGGTGAACTCCAGAAAGGTTTTCCTTTGGAATTAGGCGATGTAACCATTTGTCTTTCCAAATGTGGTCACAGGCGCGAGGTTTTCATAGATTGTCATTGCGGTTGTGTTCTGATAGATGAGATCTACTTTTGAGTCTTTCTGGGATCTGACAATATCCAAAACACACTGATTGAGGAACACATACTGGTCCTAAAATAAAAGGAAAAAGAGAGCAAATGAGCGCAAGTCCCAGAGATGAGCACCCAAAATTATTCTCACAGATCACCCCCGACCCCACCCCCAAACGCCATCCACTTAACGGCACACAGTTCCAGTCAACATGTTTCAAGAGGTAACAACATTCTGGTGAAATCCGAAAGCACAGAGAGCAAGATTCACCTCATCAAAGCATACTCCACACACCCCTCCCCAAGGAGAAGCAGCAGAATTTGGGGAGAGGGCAAAGGAAGAATGTGGAGGAAATAATGCACACCCATATTCGAACGACAAAAAGCTCCAGCAAGATTTCCTTGGCTGGTGGGGCTGTGCAGAATGAGAATAAATTGTAATTCTCAACTGAGGAGGTGAGTTAAAAAGGGATGATCAGGTGCATTTGGATGGGGACCACCCTTTAGGCAAGATCTATTACAGTCTGGCAGGTAGCCATTAAAAAAGAGAGAGAAGGGATCTATGCTGACCCAGAAAGACATCCATGATCCTGTAAGAGGGAAAAAAACCACGGGAATGCATTATATATAAAACAGGATCCATTTTTTCAAAATACTCCCCGTGTATGGGTGTGTGTGTGCGTGTGTGTGTGTGTGGTGTTTACAGATGTATGTAAATAGTCCTGTAAAGACATATGCCAAACTGTAAATACTGCCTACCTCTAGGGAGTGAGAAAAAGTAACAAAGAAAGATACATTCTATTTAGCCCTATATTGCTAAATTGTTTTAATAAGTATTGCTTTCAAAATATTTTTAAAAAGAGATGAGAAAACAATTTGCTGGCAGGTTTAAGATTTCTGCGTTTCTCAAAAAAAGATAAAAGATTGAGAAATACTACTCTATATAATTATAGCAGAAAAATCTCTCTTCTGACCAACACAGAAGGTGAATTCACTCTTTCCACCACAACTACGGACTTCACCCCAAAGCACACAATGTACCCAGGCCTCTAGAACACTCCCTGCCAGACTCAAAAATACAACACATATTCATAGAGTTCTAAATCAGTACAGGGTGACAGCCTGATGCAGAATTAATATTCTGCTGTAGTCCATGTCAAAGCACATTCACCCCTTTGAGGAAGGCTACTTCCCAGTATGTTCTGCTGAAAACCTGCCTCGGAAACACTGTTTCCTAGCAACATTTCAGGGAAAGCCAAATGCAACGGTCTTACAGAAATTAGCCCATAGATAATTAACACGGCCAGCCATCCTTCTATAGCTCTGATAATTGATGTTCTTTAATGTTTGCAAGGCTGGGGGAGGATAAATTGCTATATTAATGCTTAAGCGGCATTGTGCTACTTCATATCATTAATATTTGATAAAATGGTTGCATTAGTTTACTTTAAAGATGGTCAGACCTTCTTAGAAACAAAGAGTGAAAAATATCAGTTTTATGAATTTAAAATCCAGAAACCAAAGTTCAGAAGCTTCCTAAGATTATTTGGTAAGTCAGAGACAGCAAGGTAAAGAATCCTGACACTGGCTTGGTTTGCAGTTCCATTACTGGTATCAGTACTGCTATGTCACTTGTATCAGGTAATTTAATTTCAAGTCAGTTTTGGGTCTGCAAAGCAATCCAATGTTTCACAGCCAAGAGCCAGCAACATCTGGAAGGGTGAAATATATTAACCCAAGTGTGTGACACAATGCACATTCTTAAAAATGGATGGCAAGGGTGGAGCATCAAGCCCGGACCCTGGCCTCACCTCTGTCTGCACCATTAAAGGCCTGTGCATTCGAAGGTCATATACAATCCCATACACGTCCACAGTGTTCTCATTCTCTATCTGGTAGATAAGACGATCAATGGCAATGAAAGTGCCCGTCCTTCCAACCCCAGCGCTGAAAGAAAAGGGAAATACACACGTTACGGTGGGTTACCTCTCCCTCGAACCTCTCCAATGTCCCCAGGAGCGCAGGCGTCTTGCTTTCCTCCACGATCATGCTTTGAGAGCAATGCCCCGGTAAACATTCGCTCATTTGAAACCTCAGCAAGTCAGACAGCACGAGCTTGGGACTCGTACCTAAGTCCCAAATTTACTTTTGAGTCAAATGACACAAAACACCTTGCTAGAGCTTCTTAAACCTCACTCCCATGCAAGTTGCCACCATCACCCAGGATGGCAAGTTTCATCAATTCATTTCCCATTGGGCAACAAAGCCCCTCCCTTCTGTTCTAAATTAATTCCTTTAGCTTCAGAGCTCACTTATTGTCCTAGAGTGGGATTGGCAAACTTTTCTGTAAAGGGGCAGGTAGTAAGTATCTTCAGCTCTGCAGACCATAGAGTCTCCTTCTGCCACTGGAGCAGAAAAGCAGCCATAAACAGTATGTAAACAAATGGACATGGCTGTGCCCTAATAAAATTTTATTTACAAAAACAGGCAACTGATCAGCTCTGGCCCACGGATTATAATTTGTCAACCCCTGTTCTAGAGTCTTGGGGTTTAGGGAGTAAGTCCATGGTCCCTTTTCTGAACCTTTCTCAAATTTCTAAAAGCCTACTGCATTCCCTCTTCCGCCTTGCTTTTGTAAAGTGCTCATAAATACGTAATTATTACATCTGAAATTCGTCACACATGACGCGCCATCTGCATACCTGCAATGCACCAGAATTGGCGATTCAGGAGGACTCTGCGTCATGTAGTCACGAACGAGGTACCGAAAGTTGATGAGCAGGTCAGTGGTGTCGGGAACACCGTGGTCTGGCCAGGAGGTGAAATGGAACTGTCGCAGGGGGTGACTTTCACTTGTTGGGATCTAAAAGCCAAGAAAAGGAGTTAGATTCAGAGAGAAAGGCTACCTGAGACATCAGAAAGGCAAGTGATACCACGGTAGGATGACTATAGTTAACAATAACCGTTCCCAATAGCTAGGAGGAGGACAATGTTTCCAACACAAAGAAATGATAAACTCTTGAGATGATGGATATACTAAGTACCCTGTCTAATCACTATAAATAATAGGTATGGAAACATCATTATATACCCCATGAAGATGCACAATTATTATTTGTCAATTAAAAAATAAAATAAAATAAAATATCCAAGTGTAGTAGGAAAAAAAGGCAAAAAAAAACCAAGCAGAGCCTGAATACGTCACTGCACAGGACAGATGGGAGTGGTTACCACTAAAAATCAGAATTTTACATTTGCACAACAGCTGATAAAGTACTCACACAGACTTCATCTTGCCCATCAAACCCCCACAGTATGCCCAAGAAGGAGGGTTTATTATCCCCTTTAAAGATGAGGCAGTAGAGATTGAGAGAAGTGACTTCCCAACACTCATTTCCAACGCAGCAGGCACTCCTAGTCCTCTGATGTTGAGTTCAGAGCCCATCCCTTCCCGCCACAGCTCCCTGCCCATAACACGCTCACATTCTCACACCTGCACCTCCTTAGGGCCATATGGACCCCATGCCCCAAGCCCACCTGGAAATGTCATTGACCGTAAAACAAAAAATAATTTACACAAATATGACTGTGATCATCAGTGCCTTCTGGGCAAGAACTGCCTCACAATGCCCCACGTCCTCCAGAGAATCTAACAGCGTGACAGGCAACTAGCAAGCACCAAGTAAATATTAAGAATTGTAGGAGTTTGAGGCCGGGCGCGGTGGCTCACGCCTGTAATCCTAGCACTCTGGGAGGCCGAGGCGGGCGGACAGCTCAAGGTCAGGAGTTCAAGACCAGCCTGAGCAAGAGCGAGACCCCGTCTCTACTATAAATAGAAAGAAATTAATTGGCCCACTAAAAATATATGTAAAAAATTAGCCGGGCATGGTGGCGCATGCCTGTAGTCCCAGCTACTTGGGAGGCTGAGGCAGAAGGATTGCTTGAGCCCAGGAGTTTGAGGTTGCTGTGAGCTGGGCACTCTAACCCAAGCAACAGAGTGAGACTCTGTCTCAAAAAAAAAAAAAAAAATTCTTGTGACTTGTTTGACATTGCTCTGATTTTTTTGGAGAAAGCATGCATGTAGTGACTAATTATAGACAGAAAAACTATTGCTGATGTATATGGTATTCAACTCTTGCTATGGTAAAAGCAAGGGTATAATTCTAATTAATATAGGAATTGCCAATGTAATCACACATTTCCTGTTTGGTAAAACAGCCTGAAATGGTCATCTCAGACAGACCAAGGGGTAAGGAGGTCAGGGTCATGTGTGTGAGCATTAATACTGAGAGAAGTGTCTATACATGTTAAGGCACTCAATTAGTGTGTTGAACTGAACTGTTTTATCTGCAGTCTGAATTCCCAACAGTTTAGCACACAGGTGGAATTAGTTTTACAAGGTTGCTGATAATATGTGGAAGGCTGTATACAACTTAGCTCACCTTGGAGGGAAAACACACCAGAATGTTCATATCATAGTGAAAATGTGTAAATAATGTCATCTTTGTATACGAAGGACAATATCTACACATTTGGCAAAGCACTGTGATAGAAAAGAAAGGGCCTGGTTTTGGAGCCAAACAGCCTTTATTGCTCTCTGACATTGAGCAAGCTAAGCCTCTAAGGATACCTTCTCATCTATAATCTGGCAATCATACCCACCTGACAAGTTTTTTTGTAAAGATTAAGTAAGACACTTTATGTATCTATGGTACTTAGTATACTTAACAAAGTATTAGTTTCATTACTTCCTTCAGACTTTCCCAACTTTTTCTAAACATGTGTACAACATAGTTAACAGTATTTTTTTAAACGTTCTATATGGAGAATTTTCACACAGGAAGGAAAAACGTATACTACAATGAACTATACCCACTACCTAGATTAAACAATTATTGATATGATCTTACATTTACTTAACCTCTCTATTTTCTTCTCCCTGTTTATTTTTTTCTCTTTCTCCCCCCCTTTTCCTCTTTTTCTCTCTATATTTTGTTGTTGTTGCTGCCAACATGATAACATCTTTTCTCTTTTGGCTGTAGATATTATTTATGCCTTCAGCTTCGGCAGGACATAGTTGCAGGACGTCTGCCTTGTTCCTTTGCAACCTTAGCATTGTTAGGTTCTTACACCATCCAGTCTGAGCTGGGAGACTACGACCCAGAACTCCATGGTGTGGATTATGTTAGCGATTTTAAACTGGCCCCAAATCAGACCAAGGAACTTGAAGAGAAGGTCATGGAACTGCACAAGTCATACAGGTGAATATGTCTCCTCCGGGGTTTGTTCTGTGTTTTGGCAATAAGTTTAAACTCTTGATGTGGTATTGATTCAATGTTTGCCTAAAAGGGTGCCTAGTGCCATAGAGAGAGTCAGTGTGAGCTCAGTTACCTCTACTGTTTGACTTTGAGCAAGTCATTTAATTTTTCTTAACCTCAGTTTTTTCACCAGAGTAATAGTCATTGCATCGTAGGATGAAAACTAAACAAGGTAATATATATATAGCACAGTGTCTATGAAACAACTCAATAAATGGTAGCTATTATTATTATTATTATTGCCTTACCTTTTTTCCCCCCAGATTTAAAAGCTCTTATACTGTGTTAGGTGCCTTGAGATCCTTAGAGCAAGGGTTTTTAACTTGAGATCTATATACATGGATGGATTTCAGAGGGCCCATGAAACCCCTGAAAGTATTTTTAAAAGTCTTTATTGAATTCACTAACTATATTGCTTTTTTCATGAAAACAATTGATGATGTTGGGAGGTTTCATAACACAGTGATCAAGAACAAGGTTTTATAGTCAGTCTGAGCTGGGTCAAAATCTTGACTCTGCTTGGTCCTGGCCTTGTAACCTTAGGTAATTCATTTATAACCTCTCTGAACTTCAGGTTCCTTATATTTCTGATGGAGATTATTACCTCAGAGGAAATAGGGTGATTGCTAGGTTTAGAAGAGGTAATGTGTGTATTAATAAAACACTTAATACAATGTCACAATGTCTTTCACATAGTAAAAATTCAATAAATATTAGCTAATATTAAAGTGCCAGAAGAATTTGTGTTTCTTCCCACCATACAGTCATTGTTGTTTGAGTGACTTGCTGTAGCTAAATTTTACAAGTTGCCTTAGTGTATTAACATGAAAGTTAAATCCTGGCCTTGAGTTAGTACCCTGAGTTATGTTAGTAAGAGTTAGGTTACCAAGGGTCACACTGCTCAAAGAGAAATCCAAAGAGTGGTCTCAGTAGGCTTGCCATGGTAGTAGCAAGTATTCTGTCTAGCTGTTGAGCTATCTTGTTCTCCTTAGGGTGTAGGATTGCGTGGATTGGGATGCTTCAAATAAGAGAGATTTAACTCAAGGTACCCCAATTCTGGGTGCTTTATTGTCCCTTTGTGTTCAAGTACCTCAGTCATGAGGACCACAATAAGGACTTTAAAGTTTGCAACATACATAGTAATAGTTTTATAAGGGTCACACTATTCCCAAAGAAAACTACCAGTCTGCTTTTCAAGTTGGAGCTTATACATTCCAATGTACTGATGTCTGGGATCACTAAATATACTGCTTTCAACTTGTTGATAATTAAGGATATTACATTGTCTTTGAATATGTTTTTAATATTTTTAATCATATTCTGGTTATGATTCTAAAAGTTTATGTATAAAAATATTAATACATGTACACATACACATATAGAAGCAAGTACTGGAAAGAATCAATTAAAATAATTTGATTTGTTATAGAATGTCAAGATTATAGGGAAATTTTTTTTATTTTCTAATAACTTAAAAATAATCTTTATTAGTAGTATAAACTTTGAGCAATCAGTAAAATAGTAAAGGAAAATATTTTACTGCTGCCATAGAGCTGAACCTCAGAAAATGGTGGTGTTAGAAATGATTGATACTTTATTTTTTTTATTTCTTTTTTTTTTTTTTTTGAGACAGAGTCTCACTCTGCCTGGGCTAGAGTGCCGTGGCGTCAGCCTAGCTCACAGCAACCTCAAACTCCTGGGCTCAAGCAATCCTCCTGCCTCAGCCTCCAAAGTAGCTGAGACTACAGGCATGTGCCACCACGCCCGGCTAATTTTTTCTATATATTTTTAGTTGTCCAATTAATTTCTTTCTATTTTTAGTAGAGACAGGGTCTCGCTCTTGCTCAGGCTGGTCTGGAACTCCTGAGCTCAAATGATCCACCCACCTCAGCCTTTCAGAGTACTAGGATTACAGGGGTGAGCCACCGTGCCCAGCCATGATTGATACTTTAAATCTATCTTTGATGATTCTTCTAACAGTTATTTGATCATAACAGAATCTCGAGTTTGGGAGGACTTCATATAGTCTCTCATCCAGTTCTTGACTCTCCTTCATAGAATTGTTACATAATCATAATGATTTTAAGTAGCTAATTTTACATCTGTTATGTGCCAGATATGATGCTAAGCACTTTATGCACAATATCACATTTAATCTTTGTAACTACTCTATAATCACTCTTTGAGTTAGACCAGTGTTTCTTAAAATGTTGCTCAAAATGTTCTCAAAAGGTAGTCTACAGACCCTGGTGGTCTTCAAGATTCTTTCAAGGGGTCCATGAGGTCAAAATTATTTTCATAATAATACTAAGATATTATTTGCCATTTTCACTATGTTGAAATGGGTGGAGCACAAATCAAGGCAGTTGTACCAAACTGTACTAAGCAGTCATTATATTGTTCAACAAAATGCACTTGCATTTAAAAAATAAAAATAAAAAAGGTCAGTTCACCTAAGAATTTTCTTAATGAAGCAATAAAAAGTATTAATTTTATTAAATCTTGAATGCATTTATATTTAATATTCTGTGTGATTAAATGGGAAGTACACATAAGACATTTTTATACAATAGTTGTCTCAAGGAAAAGCACTTGTGTAATTTGAGTTGTAAGCTGAATTAGCCACCTTTTGTCTACATCACACCATTTTTTTTTCTGGAAAAAATAACTGACAAACTATGATTATTCAAACTTTGGCATTCATTTTTTTTTTTTTTTTTGAGACAGAGTCTTGCTCTGTTGCTTGGGTTAGAGTGCCTAGCTCACAGCAACCTCAAACTCCTGGGCTCAAGCCATCCTTCTGCCTCATCCTCCCCAGTAGCTGGGACTACAGGCATGAGCCACCATACCCGGCCGAAATTCATTTTCTCAAAAATGAATGAACTGGTGTTTTTAGGAAAACAAATGAAAGTTATTTGTTGATTGTGACAGCTTTTAAATACTTAAAGACTTTTTCTGCCAAGGGCAGTGGTGATTTTAATGAATATCATTTTTCTTATACATATATGGCATAATGAAATGTGTCAACATTTGGAAGATTTACATAACTCGGTGAACCAGTATTTTTTAAATAAGAAATGCACGATGTTACAAAATCATGCATGAGTAAAAGATCTCTTCAAAGTGTAAGATAGGCTGGGTGTGGTGGCTCATGCCTAAAATCCCAGCACTTTGGGATGCCTAGGCTGGAGGATTGCTTAAGCCCAGGAGTTCAAGACCAGCCTGGGCAACATAATAAAACCTTGTCTCTACAAGAAATTTAAAAAATGAGCTAGACATGGAAGTGCACCCCTGTAGTCCTAGCTGTTTGAGTCTGAGGTGGGAGGACTGCTTGAGCTCCAGAATTCAAGGTTGCAATGAGCTATGATTGTACCACAGCACTCTAGACTGAGCAACAGAATGAGACCGTCTCTAAAAAAAAAAAAAAAAAAAAAAAAAAAGCCGGGCGCGGTGGCTCACACCTGTAATCCTAGCACTCTGGGAGGTTGAGGCAGGCAGATCGCTCAAGGTCAGGAATTTGAAACCAGCCTGAGCAAGAGCGAGACCCCCATCTCTACTAAAAATAGAAATTAATTGGCCAACTAAAAAATATATATATAAAAAAAAATTAGCCGGGCATGGTGGCGCATGCCTGTAGTCCCAGCTACTCGGGAGGCTGAGGCAGAAGGATTGCCTGAGCCCAAGAGTTTGAGGTTGCTGTGAGCTAGGCTGATGCCATGGCACTCACTCTAGCCCGGGCAACAGAGCGAGACTCTGTCTCAAAAAAGAAGTGCAGGATAGACCAGTGGATCTTAATGTAACAGTACATAAAGTTCATTGATATGTTTCCACATTTCACATTGCAATTAACCTTTTTTTTTTTTTTTGAGACAGAGTCTCACTCTGTTGCCCTGGCTAGAGTGCCATGGTAACCTCAAACTCCTGGCATGTGCCACCATGCCCGTCTAATTTTTTCTACTTTTGGTAGAGACGGGGTCTCACTCTTGCACAGGCTGGTCTCGAACTCCTGAGCTCCAATGATCCGCCCGCCTTGGCCTCCCTGAGTACTAGGATTACAGCGTGAGCCACCATGCCCGGCTGCAATTAACCTTTAAGAAACTGCCGTTGTTGAGTTTGGTATAATATCAAAGAAGAATATTTTAACTTCTCAGTCCTTCCTTTTCCAACTGCATATTTGTATGAGAGCATATTTCTTCATATACTATCAAGTCAATATATTGTAACAGATTGAATGCAGAAGATAGGAGAATACAACTATCTTCTAAACCAGACATTGAAGTGATTTGTAAATTTATAAAATATTACCTTTTCATTACAATTTTTGGAAAATATTGTTATTTTTCACAAGTAATGTTATTAATGTTAAAATGATGGATTTATTTTTATTTAGAAATTTAATAAATATTTTAAATTTTTCTTAGTTTTAAAATTTCTAATATATTAAATACTAATAGGTATAAGCCACATAAAGAAAAGTTCTTTGGAGTCCTCAATAGTTGTTACAATAATTGTTAAGAGAATAAAGAGGTCCTGAGGCCAAAAAAGTTTGAGAACCACTGAGTTAGGCAATAGGGTACCATAGTTCAAACCATAGGCTCTGTCTTGCTTTAAATTCAGACTCCGTCTTTAGTAAGTGTGTAACTCTGGGTAAATTACTTAAGCTCTCTAAGCTTCAGTTTTGTCATCTGAAAAATGAGCAATAATATGAATTTTGTAATTGTTAAATCAAAAAATTCATGTAAACTGGCATAATGACTAGTGTATAATGAGAGTTAAAATATTTGCTAAGATAATAATAATTCTTACCCCATTTTACAAGTACTGAATATGAGTCTGGATTTGGAGAACCACTCTTAGAATTTCACAGAATTTAAACTCATATAGGTGAAACAGTCTCTAAGGACAAATTGATATGGTCCAATTGATGTTCTGTTAGGTATATGGATAGAAATTGAGCAATAATGGATCACCATGACTAGAAAATTCAGATGTCTCTCATCTTGGAATTTACTTGCTCCTTTTTGGAAAGATTTATAATCCTCACGAACACAAACACAAATGAAAAATTTCATTATGTACAACAAATGGCATTTTAACTAATACAAAGACACTTCTGCTGAGGCATAATCATTTTACTATGCATTGGAAAGTACAGTATAAGCAAATACTATCCTGCTTCTCAGACAAATAGAAGACAACCTACGTAAATGAAACCCTTAGTAGTGGCCCTTTGCCCAGACAGGGATTTTGAGGCTATAATTAATACTTTAAATTTATACTAGCAAATCAAGCTTTAAAATTAATTGCCTTCCGATCGCTTCAGCCCAGGAGTTTGAGGTTGCTGTGAGCTAGGCTGATGCTACGGCACTTTAGCCCAGGCAATGGAGTGAGACTCTGTCTCAAAAAAAAAAAAAAAAAAAAATTAATTGCCTTCCACTTATGGGTCCTAGGGAGGTATGTAAACTTGTCAGTTTCCTCCCTCCCCTCCCACAGTTATTTAAAATCATAATCCTTAATTAGAAGATGCAACCAACATTATTAAAAGGCTGTCACATGGCTCTGGAACTCACTGAATGGCTGTATGCTGACCCCACTTACTTGAAATAAATAAATACAGGAAAATTCTGTTGTAACTATTCTTTTTAATGAGCAAGAGTTCACCAGTGCCAGAACTCCCTAGTTAGGTACTTTTGTAAGCTGCAGTACTTACAAGTATTAAATTATTAGATGGCACTGAATAAATTCAAGACAGTACTCTTCGTGGTTTAATCTTTTCTCAGCTTGTTTATTATGACCTTCACGGGTCTTAGAAATTTTAGAAAAAACTTTGATCTTTAAAATTTTAAGGTGAAAAATAATTTGTTTAATTTGTCATATTAACTTGCAAAATATATTTACATGTACAGATGTCTGTGGGCGGTGGGATTATGGGAGATTTTTCTTTTTTTCTATGCTCTGATATTTTCCAAATTTTATATAATGAATGTATATGACTTTTATAATTGGAAAAAGCTTTCTAGGAACATTAGGTTGAGCAGAGCAAGGTAGCTATCCGTGCAGAGGGGCAGTCTGGCTTTGGAATTGAGGCCTAAGCAGAGTGAGGAGCATGCCCATGGGTTAGGGGGGGCATCCTGGTATGAAGAGTCAGAGCTCAAATGGATAAAGATCGTAGTCTCGTCTTGGCATCTGGTGTTGGGTTTCAGAGGCCAAGCAGAATGAGAAGGGCATCCATGTGGGAGTAGGGCCTACATAGGGTGTGGAGGGCATCCACATGGGGTGGTGCCTGATGCAGAGCGTCAAAGCCTGAGCAGAGTGAAGAAAGTGTCCATAGAAGAGGTGGTCTAACACCAGGAGTCAGAACCCAAATGAGGTAAGGAGGGCATCCATGTGTGGGGAGCAGCTCAGAATGGGGAATTTAGAGTCCAAGTGTCAGTGGAAGTGTCAGTGGCAGCAATGAGAAATTGGCTATATATAGGGAGATTGACCAAATTAGTCAATGTATTCAGTATAATTAGAGCCAGGTTTCTTACTGTCAATAAAGGGAACTACAGATTATGGAAAGAGAGAAACTGAGCCCTGTGGTATTGCATCAAAACTGGAGGTTTCAGGCCGGGCGCGATGGCTCACGCCTGTAATCCTAGCACTCTGGGGAGGCCGAGGCATGAGGATCCTTTGAGCTAAGGAATTCGAGACCAGCCTGAGCAAGAGTGAGATCCCGTCTCTAATAAAAAAAATAGAAAGAAATTAGCTGGAAAACTGAAAATATATAGAAAAAATTAGCCGGGCATGGTGGTGCATTCCTGTAGTCCCAGCTACTTGGG